>LQNS02276621.1:1938366-1948859 GCA_001587735.2 Parhyale hawaiensis
ATGCTGTTTACTATGTATGGAAATTCAAAGTGACAATTATTGAAGCTGACCTAGTATTATTCATTGCTCCTTAGTCTTGTGCTGAGCCAGTATGGCTGAACGCTCCTAGCACAATGTAAGGGCAAAACAGCCCTTACAGTTCCTGTAGTCTCTGGCTTAACCATATCATATAATCACCTGAGTGTCCTTATCTGTCTTCTTCTATCCTCGGCTAAATGTTGCAGTATAGTACTTGCCTATTTATGAATGTAACTCAAGCTAAGGATAATTACAGTAAAACTGTGTTAAGTAAAATCAGCGCAATCTACCGGCAGTTGCGACGAGCCAGCGCATGAGGCTTTCCCAGTGCCAGTGAAGGGTGCAGTCAAGCGAACTTCAACCTTTATACCTTTAAGTCTAAACTCGAGCGGTTCTACTGTAGGTATTGTCCTTTGCTGTTACGCATCCTGTTTTACAGCGTGTCCGCCGGGAACATACAGGTCCCGACAGGGTCAGGGGGACGTGTCCTCCTGCCAGCCGTGCCCTGACAACCACATGACGAGCCCAGCAGGCTCCACGTCGCTTCACCAGTGCTACTGCACGCGAGGATACGATCAGATCGGCCAGCGGTGCCACAGTGAGTGCTCCACGGTCTCATCAGTTTTATCTCCTACTTCCTATCTCAAAGTTTTAAAGCCTTCATACTCTAACAGTTTTTAATCTAAGTGGAGATGACATTTGGAGGCTAAAAATCCTCATATTGCTCTGGCAATGAAGAATGTTGTTTAAATAATTTGGTAGCAGCTAACTGGCGCTTTCTCAAAAAATCAGCTTCGCATTATTGATCATGTGCTTCGAAACATATTTTAACAGCGTCCTGTTATTTGGTTCGTTTAGTAAAACATCTAAAAACGTCAAGTATTTATCCGACCTCGCCTCTTTGACTTCTTTTGCTTCACCTCTCCAGTCCCACCCGTTCGTCTCTACCTGTTTGGTTCCACCTTCTAATCTTCCTTCAGGCCCTCAGGGGTGTATTCTGGCTGACCCTTTCCCTGCCACAATATATTTGGGCCTGACACACCCAAGAGTCCCGAGTGCCTTTTCCACAAGAGATGCTGCAGTTTGCCGCAGTTCCTGCTGACGAGGTTAGTTTTGTAAAGCTAGGTAATCTCTCAATACTTCAACTTCTGTTTCGGGAGGTGGGCTGCCGATCGAGGTGGCGACCTATTCCCGCTAGACTTCTACGTTCTTGTATTTCGTTTCCTTTCCCTGTGCGGCGTAGCTGAGTGAAATCGTTCAGCCGTGCCCGGGTGTTTGAGATGCTCAACATGCGCATTTTTTCCTGTCAGTAACGCACTGACCACTCTGAGGCCTACCGGCAGAAAAGCAGAAACAAACGTCTCGAAAATTTAAAACTCTCCCTAGTGGTGCACGAGCCTGTATTAAACCACAGGAATAGTTCGGCGCGATGAAGACATTGTGTCCTTGATGCGCTAGTAAAATTTCTAATAGGCTACTACTACTTCTACTAATCTTCCTTCAGTTCGATCTCCTTTGTCCTCGTCCTTTTCTGCTCCACCTCTTGAAACCAGCCGTTGTTCGGATTCACCTCTTATTCATAACCTTATTCATACCACTTTGTAAATCTTCTTCTGGAAATTCTTTACGTAGTATCTAGTAGGGTATTCATTCACCTGAAAATTATGAGCTGAAGCTATGCCACAAGCATTTACTGAAGACAACATACAGATGAAAAAAAAAAGAAATTGCAGAATGTCTCATTAATGAAAAATATTAGCAAGAAAAAGCGATGGTACTGCGGTCGGTGAACCGCTCCCTAGAGGTAACTACGCTTACCCGAAAACCATTCACATTTCAGCTTCTGCCGCTTTGGGGGTTAACTCCTTGGTGTTTCTACAAATTCGCGTTCACTCCGGCAAAGAAAATTCTTTCCCATCAAGCCGAAAGTGATGATCACGAACTGACACGGAACTTAGTTCAGCTTACCTGCTGCAAAAGTAACGCCCACTAGACTTGTCCCAAAATTATAAACGGTTACTAGTCTAGATTGACAAGTGAGTACCGATACGCCGTTATTAAGAGATTTTAAGATTTGTTTGTTCTTAGAGCGGCAGTGTCCCCCGTTGATGCCGCCTGCCAACGGTTACTTCATCCAACGGTCGTGCAACAACGTCGTCAATGCAGCGTGTGGGGTGCGCTGCTCCCCAGGGTACAGACTCGAGGGCTCCTCGATACGGCTGTGTCAGGAGGACGGACGCTGGAGTGGAGGCGACCCATTGTGTGTCAGTGAGTAATCTGTGTATCTGTTAACACCCCCCTCCGTGCACGCATTCCGTAGTTCGCCATACTGCACGTTTCCCCGTTGAGTCGACGGCTGCGTCTAAGGAATTCTAAATATATACATTCTAAGGAATTGTTAAATTAATACATGTGTTTTACTTGTGCCGTGTATCGGGTGATCGCTCACCATCAGTTTAGATTGTGAGACCTGAACCTTAGATGTCGCTAAATATTTCTGTTCCTCATCGAGGTTACTAGCGGGCTCTTATTTTAGTAAGTAGCTAGCTATATTCATAATATTCCTACTGTATCGCTTACAGTGAAAACCTGCCGTGAGTTGCGTGCTCCAATCGATGGCCAGATGAAATGCACCCACTCGGACGGTCGGATAGACACTGAATGCTACTTTGGTTGCAACCCGGGCTACCACCTCGTGGGGTCCGTACGGAGGACCTGCCTGCCCGTAGCCATGTGGGACGGCATCCCTGCCCACTGCAAGCGTAAGTCTCGTCTTTTAGTATCTATAAGGAGTGTTGTGCTTCTTCTATATTTGACTGAATCTCGTGCTGATCGTGTATGTACTTGTGTGTCTCGGCCCTTATGGAACTTTGTCCCATCAGGAGCTTAAGATGGGCCATATAGGGTTCGGGTGGTTAGGTTCGCCCATCCTGCGTTATGGGGAATAGCGAGAGTAGGGTATCTCGTAAGTCACCTTAGCTATCAGCTAGACTTTCGAAATGTCATTTTTGCCCTATTTGCTCCCGATTTCAGACTCCAACTGAGGGTACTTTCCTCTGTTCTTCCTCTTTTTTCCCGACTTTCTGTTCCCGTGCTCGACGATTTTATGCGGCAACGCTCTTGCATGAGTTCCACGTTTCTGTCGACATGCTATATGTCCCTTATGTCTTCTTCGGCTAGATCACCTTTGTTTTGTAGACAGAACATTAAACTATTCAGTATAATTAAAGTAATGATTATGTAAATTATTTCTATTTAATCAAGATGTTAGTGAGGATTTGTACTGGGTGAAGTAAATCAAAACAACTATTACAGGTATTCTATTCTGTTAATTTTTAACGCTAGAAAGTATTTTCCTATGTATTTTGATTTTTGGATATTGTTAAGACTTTAATTTATTTATTTTGATGTTTATTTACGAATCTGATGAATAACTTTGTCTTTGCTGTAAGTGAGAATTTAGTTAATTTATTTTGAATATTAGTGAGAATTTATTTAACTTTGGATATTCACAGCGGTATTCTGTCCTCCACTACCACCTCTCCGGCACGGCTCGATCAGCCCACACTCCTGCCTCTCCGGCAAGAGCCGCTACGGCGCCTCCTGCAACTTCACGTGCGGCGTGGGCTTCCTGCTGGACGGTCCCGGGGTGACGCAGTGCGGGGGCCTGGGCCGCTGGTCCCAGGGGGCCCGCGAGGTCCGGTGTATAGGTGAGTGATGGTTCCGGTCCATACACTCACAACTGTCGTTTGTCACTGTTTTGCATTTCGAGAGGTGGTGCAAAAATAAACTACTACCGTTCAAACAAAAGGAAAGGAGCCATAGTTATACAAGTACCAGCGGACACACGCGTCGCATATGTGTTAAAGTGTCACACGCGTCCCACTTGGAGATATTGAAGGGAACGCAGCTCTCCTAATCAGGATTGCCGAATCGGATGATGCGAAGTCCGATTTTAACTCCACTTCTCATAAAACCGACTCCGACTCTTTAAAGCACGGAACTAATTTTCTTCCGACTTCTCACCCAACTTTGACTCGTAGGACAAGACAAGCGGGTGTTCGACTCTGGCTAATTTCTTCCAAAAATACGCTCTTCTGCGACGCCACTCCTAGACGCTATTCTCTATTGTGCCGCAGTTCTAAGGTACGTCGAAAATAATATGTTGTTTGTTTTATATTTCAGATATCCAACCACCGCTGCTCCAATGCCCGTCGCACATCGCTACCGTGACGCTGCCTGTTGAAAACTTCGCTAATGTCACGTGGGATCCTCCGTTTGCTAAGGGTAATTCTGTCACTGTCTCTTGTTTTGCTATCAACCTAACAATCTAGTTGTAGACTCTGTTTTTTTTTGTGTGTGCGTGTGTCAGTCCTTGAAAATATTTTGTCCTCCTCAAGAGAGGAGGACCATAGGTTAAGGGTAATTAGGTTCGCCTGTCCAATGTAATGGGGAGCAGCGCTCCCGAGGACCCTCCAAGTTTTCTTAGCATAGCGTTCAGGATATCTTTCTTCCGTGCCCATTTTGCTTCTTTCAAGTTTCATATTCACACTAGTGACGCTTTCCTCTACCCTTCCTCTTCTTTCCTGATTTGCTGTGCCCATGCCCGTTGATTCTGTGTGGGAATACCCTCGTAAACGGGTTTCCCCTTTATATTGGTAAACTGTCATTCGCTACCTGTTCATTTCTTACAACATTTAATTTGTAGTGAACTAGGGAGGTTCAAAAAACCTAAGTAATAATACAGTAGCTATAATAATATTTTATCGCTATCGGTTTCGCACTCACTCTCTTCTTTGTAGTGTCGTCTCTTCTCTTCAACCATTTGAACCTCTTTCGAGGTAGATACAGTAGATAGGTCGATGGGTTCTTGTTTTGCTTCACTTAAAATAGACTGTTCAGCTCTTTGCACCTCTGTTATTTCTTTGGGAACCAACGATGTATTAGATAGGTGCGGTTAGGTTAGTTGGTTTCGCCCATCCTATGTAGTGGCAGTCGCTGTCCGAGGTAGACTCCAATGACTGCCGTAGCTTTAGGTATTCCATCGAGTAATCTATCTTTTAGCACCCATTTTTATTTTGTATTTCTTTTCCCTAATAATAAAACAGTGTATATTAGGTACCTCTGTTCGCACTCGTTTGATCTCATTTAATTCTTTGTGGCGCTCACTTTTATTTCTTTTTCTTTTTTCCCTGCTCATGCAACATCATATATATACTTATTGTTTTGCGCTCACTGACCTGCCTTTCCATTTCTGTAGTCTTTAAAGAGTGTGCATGTTTTTTCCTTTCTACCCTTGCTGATATCCCTGCTTTGATCTGAATTATAATGTGTGTAGTGGTGCCCAAGGAAGCTCCGAGTTTCTCATAACATAACCCTTCGATGCCCCTTCTGTAGGCTCGAGATACGTTTTTCTTGGTTTGGCTATCGTCACTTAATTCATATCCATGTTAATTTTTCTTTGTGCTCATTATTTTTGCGGCTTGTCATTTTTTTTCTTGACTTAGCGCCCTCAGGCGTATACTGGTGGGTCCTATCCATGTCACAATAGATTTAATCCTCACGAACGCAACGATCCCAAGTGCATTCTCCGCAGGGGATTGTGCATCTGGCCGCTGTTCCTGCTGACGAGGTTAGTTTCGTAAAGTTAGCTTGGTTCTTTATTTTCCCCTTTTTGTTCCGCGAGGTTTGCTGTCGATCGAGATGGCTGAGCTATAGTTTGCGACACTCCTCGAGTCTCTCTCGTGTGGAAAACTATAAAAAGGGGCCTTTCACTTGAGTGTCTTTTCCTATGCTTTGGGCCTTTTTCCCGCCAATAGTAGCGTACTAAGCCAAATTGAGTTCTTCCGGCAGCAATGCCGAGATGAAATATTTCCACTGATGACGTAAAATAAAAAATGAAATTCACTGTTGAATCGCCCGAGTTGCGGCTACGGTGGTAAAACTGAAATGTAACTAGCTCTGGTTGTAGCTGTTTCCATGCATGGGTATCTCATCTGATGTTGCAGAGGTAGGGTAACTCCCTCCTTAGTACCTCTCAGTAGATCGCAACGAAAGCCGTAGGTTGGGATGCTCGAATTAGTAGCATAATTATGATGTATACTAGCGTTATTCCGCAAAGATGCTGATGTACTTTTTCTAATCTTCAGATAATTCAAAAAGCCCCGTGACGCTGACAACAGTACCAGCCACGACACAGCCTATGAAGCTCACGATCGGTCAGCACAACATAACCTACCACGCTGAGGACACTTGGGGCAATCTTGAGACGTGCACCTTCATCGTGCAGGTGGCTGACACGGAGCCGCCTCGCGTGGACTGGTGCGAGTCTCCGCCAACGTTCCTCTCTAGTGAGGACGAGGTCGATGTTTATTGGGAGGAGCCTCTGTTCTCTGACAACTCTCGGGAACCTGTTAAGGTGACCAGATCTCTGGAGCCTGGAAGGTTTCCTCAAGGGTCCACTGTTGTAGAGTACCTGGCAGAAGACTCTTCGGGCAACACTGCGTCCTGTAACATCACCATCACCGTGCAGAAACACGCCTGTCAGATCCCCGTAGATCCCATTAACGGCGTGGCGAACTGCACGGAGGACCCAGAAGCAGTCTATTGTTCCTTTACGTGCGACGACGGCTACGCCTTCGCCATGCGTCCACAGCAGGACTACTTTTGCGCCTATGACGGCGTGTGGCGACCTGACAACAGTCCCCTCAACTTCCCTGACTGCTCGGTGACGGCCGTATCCACGAGCGTGTCCCATACCGGCGAGCTGGCCTTGGACAGCGATGGCTCCGTGTGCGATGATATCTTCTTCATGGGGCAGGTGGAGAACCAGCTGGAGTCGAGGCTGGAACAGGCTCTGAATGCCATGTGTTCCGATGATGTCGTGTGTGAGGTGGCTGCCGTCGAGGCTGTCTGCGAAGGCCTGCTAGCGGAGGCTGAAGAAGAGGCTACCAACATGGCATCCTTCCGACGCAAGAGGTCGGTCAACGACGATTTTCGAGACGCGTTCTGGCCCGGAGATGACCATTCCCGATGGAGGTACTGGGAGCGAGACACCGGTGCTGTTATTAGGACCAAAAGAAGCTCATCATTGGATGGGGACGATGGAGGACTTGGGTCGTACGATCATCGATTTAATTTAATGCAGACGATGATATCAAATTCATCGTCCGCCACCAGCGAGTCCGGGTCTGGTAATTACCTCGGTGGTTTCATCGATCTCGTTGCCCAGTCTTTGGGCACAGATATTTCATTCGGCAAGTTCGCTGCTTTCCTCGCAGGCCTGCAGCAGCAAGACGGACAGTTCGGTTCCAATGACTTTATGGTAGCTTTCGCTCATGAGTTTGGCGAAGACAAAGCTAGGGAACTCCGGGAACTTGCCACGCACAAATTTGGCTCTCATATATTCGACAATGAGACTTCTTCGATATCGATGATGTCATCATCCAACCTGTCGCCCAACTCTGCCTGGAGTGGCCTCAGCCATGAAGAATTACAAATGATCGCTGGACAGATGGATGCTGCCAGTGATCCCAGCGCTGCCACGCCTGTGGGTGGTGATGTTCCGCAAGGCGACCAGCCTCTCCCAGACTTTGCTGATCACGCCGTCAGGATACAAGGGCTGCAGCAGATAGTCCAAACTGTACAGAAGAATCGTTTTAAAGTTCGCTTCCAGTTACAAGGTTTGACTTTGAGCAAGCAATTCTTCCTCGATCTCTTTTATCTATTACTTCTGTGTGCATATTTGTTTCGGAGAGGGTTTATTAATCATCAGTGTACTAATTATATACCTTTCAGTAATCAAAATCTTGGTGGGTATACTTTCTCTTTTCGTGTTTAAATTTCGTATAATCCGTCTTGTTTTATCTTTAATGCTCGTTTCATTGCCTATCTTATATTGAGCGTATTACACCTGTTCATTTACTTCTGCCCATTAATTCGCCCTTGTTATAGATCCTTGATGTCACACGAGGCCTCTTTCATTTTATTTGTTATCCGTTCAGGTCACGGTGAGGGAGCATCCGAGTCAATGAGCAGCGCCATGAACTCCCTCTTGCTCGCTGCAGACCAGGGGGATTTCGACGTCCTGTACGGTGATTTACTGCTGCGTGTGGCTGCCATGCGGCTCGCCGAGGATCCTGAGTACTTGTGTGAGGCTGGCAGTGTCGTGCGAGGCGACCGCTGCGTCAAGTGTCCAGTGGGCACGTTCTTCAATGTAGTGTTGCGAGAGTGCCAGAGCTGCCCTCAAGGTTCGTACCAGCCCGTGGAGGGCCAGGTCTCTTGTATGGTGTGCCCTGAGAACACCTCCACCAAAAAGGAACTCGCCAGGAGTTCTCAGGACTGTAAAGCTTACTGCCTGCCTGGGTCGTATTCCAGTGATGGTCTAGAACCGTGCACCACTTGTGCCATCGGTGAGTACCAGGACGAGTACGCGTCGTACTCGTGTGCCACGTGCCCTCACGCCACCACCACCTGGAGGCGAGGGTCTTGGGTTCTGGAAGACTGCAAGCCTCAGTGTCCCCCTGGTCAAGTGTCCGACACGGGTCTTTTCCCTTGCTTCCCGTGTCCCAGGGATCACTTCCAGCACTTGCACGGCGCCACTCACTGTTACCGATGTCCCAACGATAGCACCATCGTGGGTGTGGGAGCGACCACAATTAACTCTTGTGAAGGCATAGGGGGAGAGTTCCAGGGCGCCTACACGAGCCTACAGGTGCTCAATATCAACGACTGCTTCAGCCTTCCTTGCCAGAACGGAGGCTCGTGTGCTCCTTTGGAGGTGGGCTACATCTGCGTCTGCCCTCCCGGTTACTCTGGCGTTCAGTGCGAGCTGGATGTCAATGAGTGCGGAAGCGAGCCGTGCATGAATGGAGGCCAGTGCAACGACGTCGTTGCGGGGTACGAGTGTGACTGTCCCGAGGGCTACGAAGGTTTGCAGTGCGAAGTCAACATCGATGACTGCGCGAGTGGTCCATGTCAGCACGGCGCCTCCTGTCTAGATGGTATCGCTCAGTTCACGTGTATATGTGCGCCTGGGTACACGGGTACGCTGTGCGAGGACAACATAGACGACTGCGCCGGTGACCCGTGCTCTGCCGGGTCCACCTGCCGTGATCTCCTTAACGACTTCCAGTGCGAGTGCCCGCCTGGCTACACCGGCCGTCTCTGTGAGATCAAAATAGATCTCTGTGAGAGCTCCCCATGCGAGCATGGCGCCTGCTCCACCCTGGTTGACGACTTCAGGTGTGCATGTGAGCCTGGCTACACGGGCAAGACCTGTGACACTAACATTGACGACTGTGCCTCGAACCCGTGCCTTAACGGAGGGACCTGCACCGACTGGATCAACAGCTACACCTGCACCTGCCAGCCCGGCTATACTGGGGCCCAGTGCGAGCAGGAGCTGGCGACGGACTTTTCAGTCAACTTCCCATCCTCGAGCATCATGAACTATCTCCTCCTAGAGACTCTGCCGAGGCCTCTGGACGAGATCACCGTGTGTTTCTGGATGCGCAGTTCGGACCGAGAGAATTACGGCACTCCATTCAGCTATGCTACGGATGCCCACGATAATGCCTTCGCCCTTACGGACTACAATGGTTTCGTGGTGTGTGTTAACGGTGAAAAGCGCATCACGGACGTACGGGCCAACGACGGCCACTGGCACATGGTGTGCGTGACGTGGTCAGGCCGACAGGGCGGGGCCTGGAAGCTCTACATGGACGGCCAGCTGAAAGAACACGGGGATAACCTCGCCTCCGGAGCTGTCATCGCTGCTGATGGCGTGTGGGTGCTGGGGCAGGAGCAGGATCAGAGAGGTGGGGAATTCAATCCGCAGGAGTCGTTTGTGGGAGACATGACGCACTTCAACATCTGGAGCAAGTTCCTGGAGGAAGGCGGCGCCCGTCGGCTGTACTGGCTGTGCGACCGATACGTCGGCGACGTGCGGGGCTGGCCAGACTTCCAGGCGGGCATGCGAGGCCGCGTAACGTTGCAAGGCTCGACGTTCTGTCTTGGCTGCGGGCCTCCAGCGGTGCCGAATGACGGCCGTGTGAACGCCACCAACGCTGCAGAAGGCGCTGTAGGAGCGACGGTGCAGGTGCTCTGCAAAGAAGGCTACAAACTGCGACTTGGCACGCAGGAGAGGCGGTGTCTCGCTAGCGGGTTCTGGTCCGGACCTGATCCTGTTTGCGAACGTGAGTCATTCTGTTTAATTTCTCTAGTGTTCAACTCATTGTTTTCTGTCGCAGTAAGCACTCAGCGGATTATTGTTTATAAAGGTGTGACAAATTGAATTATTTACCTGTATATAATGACTATTTTGACTGTGGGATACATCTAATGAATAATTATAGTGTAGCGCCCCCAGGGGGTTTGTGTAGGTTACCTTAGCCATTAGCTAGGCCTTCGGGACGGCTGTCTTTCGTGCCCACTTTGCTTCCTTCCCATCTTTTACTCCTACTGATCTTTCTTCA
>LQNS02276621.1:1955857-1966285 GCA_001587735.2 Parhyale hawaiensis
AATGAACGCCATGTATCTCTCAACTAGGAGGTGGCAGTCTGCGTATTCAGTAAGTACATAATATTATTACAGACGCAGTCGGCTCTATGGACAAGTTTACCTCGAATGCCTAAGACATCAGAGGGTTCCCTACCTCCATTGGTTCAGAGATTTTTTCAGACGTGTTAATAAAAGTAACAAATGTTTCTACGCTACTCTCAACTGTAGCATCTAATGCGGTTAGTAATATGCATTGCAAACTGAACTTCTTGACGAGTGTTTTTATTTAGCCGTTAAATGTAATGTTGCTATCAATAGCATCGACAACGGTGAAGTGAGGGGCACGACTCCGGTGTCAGCGGACGGTACAGTGACGCTGGAATGCAACACGGGCTACCAGGTGCGCGGCTCGGCTGACATCAGGTGCCAGTCCAATGGTCGGTGGCCGGCAACACTGCCTCGCTGTGTGCCGAACAAGTGTCCCAAGCCTCCAATAGTCGAGCACGGCTCTGTGAGGGTAAGTTGTGTACGTGCTTCTGTAGACATTGACGGTGAACGAGTGTGTGAATAACTGTGTGTGTTTATTTTCGAAACTCCTGATATCTACGAGATATTGGGCGATTGGATGAAGTGTGCTTAGATAAGGTGATTTGGTTATATGAGGTGCTTTTGAGAGTAGACTCGGATAGGTTGAAGTAGGAAACATTCATATAAATGAGTAAAAAAATAGCATAATGATACGAAATCCATTGAATTCAGGGAGTTCTTAAGTCCTTGGTTTCATAACCTTAGTATATTATGGATACTATTTACGTTTGGGTATGAATCTTGTTACTCAAAAATAACGGTATCTTCATCGGGTCCGCTTCTGGCTGATCTTAGGATATGTTGCAATTCTAAGATATTCTTACACTAACGTACGATTGTCCCGTCTTACGATATGTCTGAGTTACCTATAAGTTGCAGCTCGACGGATGTTTTATAAATTTGAGTTACGAGCTATGATTCGAGTTACGATGGAGTTCCCAATGGGTTCCTGCTTGTTGATGTAGTATTTCAATTAATTACATGAGGATCTTACATAGTTGAATTGAAGTGCCCAGGGACGGCATGAAAGAAACTGCTTCACTGTATCATTTTATTCTTATTGGTCGTTTGATTCTTGGTTTTGAATGCCAGTCTTTCCTTCGGATCATTAATAGCCTGGGATTGTAATGTAACTGATGTCAAAACGGGGTAATTGCTAGTTTGATTGTGTGTGTAGCTATATATAGAAGTGCTTCATGTATGATACATTGCCGTTATTGATTCACAGGTTCGGGCGTCGAGAACGGGCCGGGAGGCGACGTACCGTTGCGACTTCGGCTTCGTGCTCGAAGGCCAGAAAACTTTGGCTTGCACCGAAGACGGCACCTGGGACGCTCCGTTCTCCAGATGTGTGCCCAAACCTTGTCCGACTCCCACGCCGCCCGTCAACGGCAAGTTAGCGCAGACCGAGGACGTCTGGAGGGTTGGTGACGTCGCTAACTATGTGTGCGACACCGGATTTAGGGTAGACGGCCACGCACATATCGAGTGCTTGGATATTGGATTAGACGAGGGTGAGTGGGAGCACAGCCCTCCTTCCTGTGCGGTCGTCGAGTGTCCAGGACTGGAAGACATTCAGTTTGGAGTGTACACTGTGGTTAATCAGCCCAGCCAGCCCGGCTTCGCCCGCGCTTTGGCCTTCCCGGTAGGAGAACTAGAAGTGTCCCGCAAAAAGCGAAGCTTCGACGAGTTTCCCACGATTGGGCAAACCAGTGGGAACGCTCACGACTTCGGTCAGCAGTCGTCAGACTATGACTACTTTGGTCAGTCCAGTAGTGGTCAGTCAGTCTCCGATTATGACTTTGGGGGACAGCTTAGTGGCGGATTTGATGAATTTGGTCAAACCAGTGGCGGATTTGATAACTTTGGCCAAACCAGTGGCGGATTTGATGAATTTGGTCAAACCAGTGGCGGATTTGATAACTTTGGCCAAACAAGTGGTGGATTTGATGAGTTTGGTCAAACAAGCGGTGGATTCGATGAGTTTGGTCAAACAAGCGGTGGATTCGATGAATTTGGCCAAACTAGTGGCGGATTTGATGAGTTTGGTCAGACAAGTGGCGGATTTGATGAATTTGGGCAGAGTAGCTCGTTTAGCCTCGGCCAGCAGCCTCAAGGACTTCTGTACAACACTCCATCAGTTTACGGCACTGAAGTGGAGTACTCTTGTCGGCCAGGATACAAGCTCATCGGCCCTAAGCGCCGTAAGTGTGATGCTGATGGTGAGTGGGACACGCCCAAGCCGAGCTGTTATGAGAATTATTGTTCTGAACTGCCCGCATTGGAAAATGGCCACCCGATCTATCATGGCTCCGGGGTCAACAGCCGCGTTGAGTTTGAGTGCAACGAAGGCTTCCAGCTCCAGGGCGACTTCGAAATGCTGTGCCAGCCTGATACGACATGGGCTGGAACGTTCCCCAGCTGCGGTGTCACAGATTGCGGCGATCCCAATGATCTCGAAAATGGCACAGTGACTTTTACGACCACCACTTTTGGTTCCGTCGCTGTGTACGATTGCTTCATGGGCTACGTCCTGGAAGGCAGTTTTGAGAGGTTCTGTACGCGTGAGGGATTTTGGAACGGGTCCATGCCTCGGTGTATTGGGGTGACTTGTAGAGTTCCTCCTGTTATCGACAACGGATACATAACCTTTGAGGGAAGCCTTTATGTTGGCTCACCCATCGAGTACGAGTGCAAAGAATGCTATCAACTGAATGGGACCCGATTCAGGTACTGCCAAGTCGATGGCACTTGGGATCTTGTGGAGCCAACGTGTGATATGATTTATTGTGATCCCATTCCTGCCGACCTCCCCAATGGCCGAATTATTGGTAATGACCACTCATGTGGAGCTTTGGTAGAGTACGAATGTGACCCTGGCTATGAGATGAGAGGACGTAAACGAGCTACTTGTTTGGAAAACCATCGCTGGAGTTCACCCACCCCAACGTGCGAGCGCATAACGTGCGGCACGCCGGACGTCCTGGACTATGGTCATGTATTGGGAGACTCGTTTTCATTCTCTGATAAAGTGACGTACGAGTGTAGCGGTGGCTACGTGCTTCGTGGAACAATCGTTCGCGTGTGTCAAGTGGATGGGACATGGAGCGATCGAAGCCCGTACTGCGACATCAAGAACTGCACCAAGCCCAAAGGTCCCTCCAACGGACGTGTCAGACTCAGCGGGCTCTTCTTCGGATCGACTGCCAATATCATATGCGATCCTGGTTACAGAATCGATGGTCCTCGCAACCTAAAATGCACTGAAGATGCAGTATGGGACTTGGAGATGCCCTACTGCCTCCCAATCATCTGCCCGCCTGCTCCGCTGGTGGAACACGGTTCGTATAATTCGACTGAGCGACAGTTCGAATCCTTTACGACTATTGTTTACTCTTGCGACGAAGGCTACTACACGACTGCGACGGATACTAGCCTGTTTTGCGATGCCTATGGTCAGTGGGTGGGCGTGCCCATCACTTGCATCATACGGGACTGCGGAACTGCTGGGACTTTGCCGAATGGCAGAATTGAAGGCAGTGGCACAACCTACGGCTCCGTTGTATCGTTCCACTGTGACGAAGGATACACTCTTCTCGGGGAGCCCACCGCTGAGTGTCTGGCTGGTGGCAGTTGGAGCAACTATGCAACATCGTGTACCCTCATTACATGCGAAGACCCCACTTTCATCGAAAACGCCAAGCTTGTTCTCGATAACTCGGCCATCACGCACGGTACTGTTCTGTCGTACGAGTGTGACAAAGGCTACCTCCTCTCGGGCGCCGCAAATATGACTTGCGAATTGAATGGGCAGTGGTCCAAGCGACCTCCTTCCTGTGCCATTGTGCAGTGCTCCGCCCCTGCCGAAGATTTCAATGCCATTCGCGAAGGCAATATCTTCGAGTACGACCAAACCATAAACTACACCTGTAATGAGGGATTCTTGATGGAAGGACCCGATACGCTGAGGTGCTTGGAAACTGGTGAGTGGTCCGGCGAGTTCCCCGTGTGTGAGATGATAACTTGTCCACGTCCGGCCGATATTGATCATGGCCGGTATATTGCCAGAAAAATGAACGATATTCCCATAAAGACTGAAGCTTCACAGCAGCTTTCTACTTCAAAGACAACCCGTCGAACTAAAACTCAGCAGTCTGGGCGACTGGTGAGTCTCCTGCAAATGAGCCAGATGAGGGAAGCCGTTCTTTACAAATTTGGGGATGTCATCGAGTATGAATGCGACGAAGGGCATGACATGAACTCAGAAGGCATTATGACTTGCACCGAGAATGGCTGGGATATCGAAGCTCCGACTTGCTCTCCCATTGAATGTCCCATCCCAATTTCCATCCGCAATGGCGAAGTTCTCGGAGACGACATCATCTATGGTTCCGTCCTCGACTACAAATGCGACGAGGGCTACGAACTCGTTGGTGTCAGCCGCCGGACGTGTCTAGCTAATAAAGAATGGAGTGACACCGAGCCTTTCTGTAGGATTATTGAGTGCCACAGACCTGCCCCTCTGGATGATGGAAGAACTATTGGCTCCAGCTTCAAGTACAAGTCTGTGCTGACGTACGTCTGCAACCCTGGCTTCAAACTGCAAGGCGTGGATACCAGGTATGTATTTCTGTAATTCTTTAATGATTAATATTTTTCAATATAGTTTCGATTTGGAGAGAGTGGGTTTCAACAAGAGACAACTCCTGTATAGACATACTCGGGTTAGTTCGTTAAGAGGGCATGACGTTAAAAGCCAGTTGATTTACGTAGTATTCTTACAACGACTTGCTCTTATTTTAGACTTGTAATTCATTTTAGTGTAGTATACTTAGAGATAATGTCGCCTTAACCGTAGTAACAATAAGAATTCTGTGTAATGTTTGTGTTGTAGATAGATCTCTTCTAGAGCCCAAAAGATTGTACGGCTGCAGTCCACTGTAGATTTTCTGAGCTATTGGCGTCACAGCCGAAAGGTTCATATGACAATTACGCCCCTCTCCCGAGATTTAGGTCTATCCCCCACTCCTTCCACGAGACTATACGAAAAATAGAATACTGACGCAGCTTTACTGAGCACAATATTTCTTCCCTGGCCTGGGACTAGAGGGTCCGTCTTCGTGACCACGAGCGAGACAGCACCCCAACCAATAGCTACTGGCATAGTATACAGCAGGGTATGTGAAATATTCATTGAACTCAAGCGCATGTTATTGGAAACTCGCCTCCCTGCAGCTCATATTACTGCAGAATATCGCGCCTTCATCGATCTCTGACAGCTTTTCTCAAGAGATGTTATTGTACAGAGTGGAGTTTTACTGTATATTATTATAATCGCATTTGGAGCTTTCCTATCGCGTGTTAAATGTTACATGGTATTGTGCAGATGTTCAATGCCGTGTTATTTTACATTGGGTGTCCAATGCTTGTTACGTTTCGTCTTTTCGTTGGGACCTCTTTCTTATATCCGCGGTAGCGGCAGGCTCCAGTGCTGAGCTCATGACATTGAACGTTGCGGGGGCCGAATATCCACCCGGGCAAGCGAGCACTTGCGGCGCTTGGCGTGCTTACTTATCATTTGATATCTGCACAGCTACCACGGGGTTACTGACCTTTTCCAGAAATAGTGAGGGGTCCAGGGGAACACGAGTTGTTGGTTGAGTCTTTCGTCGATGGCGTCATATCTGTTGACCATTCGTGGTCGGCTGCAGCCGTGCACTCCTCTTGGGCCAGTTTGCCTATACCTACAGCACGAATCCGTGCATGTGGGTTTTCTAGTACGATATGCGATCAAACTGACTTTACTTCTAGGTTTGGTGCAGGTTTGTCTCTTACAGCTGCTGTACCTTTCAGAGTGTGCCAGGGCGACGGCCACTGGACGGGTGAGCAGCCAGAGTGCATTGAAGTCTTCTGTAGCGTGCCTGCCCACGTGCCCCACTCGGTGCAGGACGTCACCACCACCAAGGTGGGTGCATTCGATGCTTTCGCCTTTATTTTCAAAATACTGTATTTTCACCGTTAAATGTATAGCTCTCGTTTTTCAAAAACTTATCCTCTGTGTTTATTGTCACTAGCGCAACGATCTAAACATTTATACCAATGTGATAATTCCAGATCGGCCAATAGACCTACTTCTCGTGCATAGCAACCAACTCACTCATTTGCGCTCGTGTGGTTTCCATTTCGCAGTGGCCCTGTTGATAGCACCGCATGTCACACTGTCATCAGTGTCTAAAAAATTGTGTTTCTCGAGCGAATATTAATTATTCCTGATAACACTGGGTGCACCAATGCTTTACTTGATTCTGCCTTGAGATACGTCATGGTAGCGCTGAGGGGTGATGCCCACTGACTCATATTCTCATTCTGTGGGTTGGCGGGGGTACCACGTTTTTTTTTTCACTCGTTTTTTGTAAAGTAAGTTTAGCGTCGCAACAAAGAGATGTTGCTACGGGTTCTGAACTTCTTCCCGACTGTACTTGTGTTCTATGATAGCACTGGGCCGCCGTTCTGCACTCCTGCTTGCATTTTTCAGGTCGGCGACACGGCGCATTACTCCTGCTTGGAAGGCTATCGGATGGAAGGCGCAGCAGTTCTCAACTGTCAGCAGTCAGGCGAGTGGGACCACCAGCCCCCCGCCTGCGTGCAGATCGATTGTGGGCCACCACCCCGTGGGGACCATCTCAACGTGGCTGGGGAGACCACGATTTATGGGTCCCAGGTATGGTAATTGTATTTTGAACAAGACAGTTGTTCACGAAACTCCCTACATATCCTAACTGCTCCTAGACATCCGTCAGTGTGCAACAGTGATTCGCCTATCGTTGCCTGCAGATAGCATAATAAAGAAACCATTTAACGGACTATCATCCACTGACAGCACTTCTCGACTCTTCAAACAATATTATTCCTGCGAAATATATATGTACTTTTCTTAGTTCACTTCTGTAGGGTAAAGTATATGTAGAATATCCTTCTTTCGTTGCATTTCATCATTGCCAAATAAAAACAGTGGTCATCGTGCAAATGAACACTGAAGTATAGCCTACCTACCCCAATTTGATTTTTTCTTTTAGGTGACGTACAGCTGTGCTAGAGGGTATCGCCTGATCGGCACTGAGTGGTCTACTTGTACCCAAGCGGGAATATGGAGCTCCCCTCCCCCCAGCTGTGAGAGGATCATCTGTGACGACCCCGTGGAACCACTCCACGGATATATTATAGCTCCTCCCGCTAGTTAGTATATATGTTATATTTCTTGAGAACGTACGTAAATTGTTGCTTTATTGGCGTTTTACTTGTGATTTTAGTGTGATGAGCTGATAGTACAGTATATGCGGACTCTGCTCCAGTCGGTCCGAGCTGAAGACTGGTGTGTAGTGGCAGTATTATAAAGGGAAGATGCATGTACTGTATTACGAATGGTAGGTATATGGTGTATTGAAGTCGAGGCTTTGTGCTCGGATGTGGTGATATACTTTAATTACTCGTCCCTTTGTCCTTGATATATTTTACTGCCGTTGTTAAACGTCCCAATTCGACTAGCTATTCCCATGCGCGTTGATTCTGTGTGGGAACACCCTTGTGCATGGGTTCTACGTTTCTGTCGACATACTACACGTTGCCTGGTCTTTCCCTTGAGATATTGTCCTCGTGCGGAAATGAAGACTTAAGCCACTGACTATAATTAACTACCAAAGACTACTATTATCCGATAATAGTAGTCTTTGGTAACTACCTACCCTCACGTTCTGTTGAACAGATACGTGTGGTAGATCAGCTTCAACTCAAACCTTCAGTGCGGTTTTATTTCAAGCAAATCCCAAGCTAGGACTAGACAGCGGTCAGAAGTCCACAGAACCGTGCCTACTTCTGCTCTTTCTAGTTGTTCTCCTTTCTAGACTTGCCTCTCCTCTTCACTATACGGTGTTTCTTGGTTTTGGTGTTCCTTGTTTTTCATGTCTTTGGAAATGCCGTGTCAGTCGCAAGAGGTGCATTAAATCAGTACATAATGAGTACTAATCAAAACACTAGAAAAACAATAAGTGTGGGTGTGCATAGTTGCATGCCTTTAGTAATTTTTTCAGAAAAATGTAGGGAAACGAATCGCTTTTTAGATTAGATTAGATAGGCGGCAGTAGACGAACCAAGCGGCACATTTCCAAAGAAACACCGGAACATACCTTTTTCTTAATTCTTCTTCGAAATAAATTCAAATCATCTTGCTAGAACTGCACTTCAGGGGTTGGAATTTAGACTCTTGTCTCCTTAGTCACGGAGGTATTTTTAGCCCCAAATATCTTTGTCCTATTTCTGCTAAATCGTTACAACCATATCGATGCTGACAATGACCGTTAACGGTGGGAGACGTGCTCATCGAATTTCTCTGCCATCATTTCTTACTGCCTTTCACAGTAATATAAAATACCTACTGTCATACATTACTCCCTGGAGGAAAATACATACGCTTTCGTATGTTTGTGTCTTGCACTGATGCAGATCCCCTTAAATTCGCTTCCAGAACTGTCCAAACTGGAAACAACTACCCTGCCACCCACAACTACCACTACCTCAACTACTACCACCACATCCACGACTACCACAACGACTACTACTACCACCACTACGACACCTCCACCGCCGCCGACGAAAACCAAGTCCACCAAGACTAGGCAGAAGCGAAGCGACACCTGGAATATGTTCGACATTGTGCCCTACGAGCAGATGCAGCAGCAGCAGGTTGAAGAAGAGGCCCCTGGACCTGCACCTGCTGCCCTGCAGCAAATTGAACAGTTCGGTGAGTCTTAATCGTTGACTCTTTACCGGGCAGGTGACCATATATGGTTAGTTCCGTAATGCTGTTGCTACGGAAAGATTCTTTAGTCGCATGGTACCGGGTTCACTTTGTTGTAGAGCCAAAAATAAAATAATAAAAGAAAGCTTCAGTCTCTTGTGAGGTAGTATTTTAATATGTCTTCTGCGAAGGACGTTCGCCTTCTTCGAATAAGACCTTCAGGACATCATTCTTTCGTGATCAGTTTGCTTCCTTCCTATACCATACCCGTACTTTTTTTTGTTCTCTGTTATATTTGCTCTCTCGATTGCTCTTCCCTTGTGCGTTGATCCAGTGTGGGGACACCCTCGTGCACGGGTAAGACGTTACCCGTAGTATTCGCATGCCGCTTGCTTTTGATTTTTTAAAACACCATTGGCAGTGACCAGTAGGGCTTAAACGAACATCTCTATCAATTGTCTCAAAATTTGCTGTGGTAAAAATATGAAAATTTCCTAAAACTTTGACTATGTTTAACACGTTAATCTGCTTCTTTATTATCGCTTAGCTATGAACCAACACTGAGGACATTCCGGTAACGATATCAATGGTTGAGAATGTGAAAACTGTTATCGTTAATAAAGATTACAATGAAAAAAGTATCATGAATGTCCACCCCTGAAGTTTTATCAGCGAGCGTATGTCTGAAGTGACAGTCTTGTCAGTCACCCACTTGCAAGGTGAACATCCAAGAACTTTTTCATATCGATAACATAAGTCAGGTTCGTGTTATTTGTGAAACGCTATCCGAAAATTGAGTGAAACTGTGAAGTCTTCAAGTCTATGAGGCAGCTTTATCCAAAGCCTATGTGTCAAATGTTGTGTCCGTAGACAAACATAGCAATGGCACGCGTCTGTTTTCCTAACGCGCTGTATAAGCCACTCGTGGATTAATATTAACCTCAAGGCACAGTTTTCGTGCTGTTCCTACCAATTGTTTTTGTTCCGGGCCGCATCCAGACACTGTTTCTACAATACCATGCTCAGCCACTGTAGATCTTGAGATACCCATGCGTTTCGAGATGCCACCATAACAATTTCCTGCTCTGTAGATTTTAATAATCTTCTACCTCTAGTCCATCCTGAGCTCCTTTGTCTTTCCCATCGTGGCCCAAGCGTGTAAAAGATGAGGCACGACTGCTCTTGCACTATGTTAGCCCTCGTACGTATAAGTTTCTATAATGATGTTTAATCTGGAATGTTCTAGAACGCTTTATACACTGAAGACAGTAAATAAAACGAGTACCGGAATTATGGTTTATTCCTCTCTTTCATTGTAATATAATCTCTCTGTTCTATTTTAATTCAATTTTGTTCCATTATTAGCATTAGTAGCTATTTCTTGGAATTCATGTCTGTTTCTCACTCACTCCTGAATATGGTTAGCTGGTCTATATATTCTATATTTCCCATTGCACCTTTCTTCTTCTTTTTTTTTTTAATCCCTGTAAACGTAACATTTTTTAATTCGCAACTACTCGCCCTAGCTCACTTTAGGCTGCATACTATATTTCATAATTAAAAAAAAA
>LQNS02276621.1:1966341-2028899 GCA_001587735.2 Parhyale hawaiensis
CTGCTAATTTAATACCAATTGTCTCTTATGTTACTTTTTAGTATTATTCCTATGTTAGTACTAAGCATGAAAACCTCAGGATACTGTGTCCTAACCTTGTTGGACACAGTCTCCAGATGAAAAATAAATGAGATTATTATTATTTACTGCATTTTTCCCAATTGTGTGAATAATTTTGAATTCCTGAATTTTTAACAACTTGTTAAGGCATTATGACACGCCCAGTATCTCTGAAAATTGCGTTTGATATCCCCCGTTACGTAGTTTTTACCTTGTAAAACACTTAGGCCTGTACAAACAATAGTATTCAAGTTATTGAAAATTATATTGAACAGTAGAGGGTGTACGAATAATTTCATCGCTGACAGGAAATACTGAATTTATCCTCTGCAACGTTCACAGATCGTTAAAAAGTTAATGAAAATATTTTTTGTCGTCACTTTAATAACTTTAAAGTACTGTAATCCCATATAACACTAGAAAACTAAAAAAAACTAAGCACACGAAAGACGCCATATTTGTGTGATGATTTTACTTTCATCGGTTCATCAGCCTGTAAGTATTCTTGAGATAGGCTGCTTCACTTGAAATCAGACTATAAGATCATGGGTAGTAATGTGACTTTCCACCGGACATAACATACAA
This sequence comes from Parhyale hawaiensis, assembly GCA_001587735.2. Taxonomy (NCBI): domain Eukaryota; kingdom Metazoa; phylum Arthropoda; class Malacostraca; order Amphipoda; family Hyalidae; genus Parhyale; species Parhyale hawaiensis. The sequence continues at coordinate 1,966,987 of LQNS02276621.1, forward strand.
AAACTAGAGCATTCTGAGAGCGCATACCTCCGCCAAGCAAGGCAACGGTTACGAAAAACTAAAATTGGTTTCGAGACAATGATTTTCTTTGTATCAACGCCAAAATTTACTCATTTGTGCCCTTCGATAGTGTTAACAGTATGTGCAATTTTCTTGAAGATCCGTTCATAACTTTTTGAGTTATGCTGCTAACAAACATTATGACAAACATGAGTCAAACATACAAACGAACAAACCGAACTGCACCAAAATTTAATCAATTATGTCTTTTAACATTACTAATAACCCATATAATTTTCATAAAGATCCATTCATTATTTTTTGAGTTATTGTGCTAACAAGCATAAAATTAAAAACAATGACAAACAAACGAACGAACAAACGGATCATCACAAAAATTTGGTCATTTATTTTTTGTGATATACCTAGCAACTCGTATGAGTTTTCATAAAAATCCGCCCATTACTTTTTGAGTTATGGCATTGGGAAAATGAGGCCGACAAACAAGCAAACGGATGGACGGATCTTCACCAAAAGTTAATCATCTGTTTCTCCTAACATCCCTCCTAACCTAACAATCCCTGTAAATTTCGTCAAAATCGTTCGAGGACTTTTTGAGTTATCTTGATTACGGACAGACAGCCAGACAAAGAGAAAGACAAACCCGACGAATACATAACCTCCTTGGCGGAGGTAATCATAGTCTCAGAACCAATTTTAATTTTTCCTAACCGTTGCCTTGCTTGGCGGAGGTATGCGCTCTCAGAGTACTCTAGTTTGTTCTTGTAACATAATGCAGACGAAATGTTTACTTAAGTAGGGTGAATAATTTGAAAAATATAAAGTGATCTGATGAGCCTGGTAGTTAGAAATGTGTTGATTATATTGATGATTCTCATTAACATTTAATTAGAGTAGTGGCGCGTAATAATTATTTCTGCATGTTTGCGAAGTGCAAATTCATGTGAAGTTAAATGTAAACGATACTATTCGTATTGGAATGGCTAATTATCTTCTCATTATGCGCCAAGATGAATTACGCTGAGTTACTGATCATTCTCTAGTATGTTCGTAAGTGATTAGTTAGTATATATGTGATTAGTTTTGTCAAAGGAAGAAATCCATCGAAAATTTATTACTCAGCTTAGAATTACCAACTATTTGTATGTATGTATATATATTCTGAATAATTAGCTACATTAAACAATTAGAGCACTCTGAGAGCGCATACCACCGCCAAGCAAGGCAACGGTAGCGAAAAATATAAATTTGTTCTGAAACCATGATTTTATTTGTATCAACAGAATTAACAGTTTCAGTAATTTTCTTGAAGATCCTTTCATCATTTTTGAGTTATGCTACTAACAAACACTTTGACAAACATAAGAATGATAAGACAAACTCACAAACAGACCAACCAATCATCACCAAAATTTAACCATTTGTCTTTAAACCGTACTAAAAACTCCTGTATATTTCATAAAAATCCATAAATAACTTTTTGAGTTATTGTGCTCTCAAGCATAAAATTAAAAACCAGCAAAAATCGAACGAACAAATAGATCATTACAAAAATCTGATCATTTACTCTTTGTGATATACCCAACAACTTATGTAAATTTGATAAGAATCCATCCATTACATTTTGAGTTAAGGCATTAAGAAAAGTGAGTCAGACTAACGGATGAACAGATCTTCACCAATAATTTATCATCTGTTCCGCCTAACATACCTTACAATCCCTGTACTGTAATTTCGTCAAAATCCGTCCATAACTTTTTGAGTTATCTTGGTGAAGACATACAAACCCGACGATAACATAACCTCTTTTTCGGAGGTAATTAAAGCTAATCTCAGTTTACTGATTGGGCCTATTCCGTTATATATTCAGCATCAGCGATGAATTTTGTGTTTTTGTCTAATAGTGGAACCTAAATTACAATGACTAACTGGAACACTCCGAGAGCGCATACCTCCACCAAGCAAGGCAAAGGGAATGAAAAATTCGAATTGGTTCTGAAATTATGATTTCCTAAGTATCAACACCAAAATCTAACCATTTGTTCATTTACACCTTATTGTTTTTAAAATTCAGGCAAAATTTAAAATGTACAGCATCGATAAAATACATCATACAATAGAAAGGTTAAGAATAATCGAGAACAACCCATTAAAAGCTTCTAAAGCTTATAGGGTACAAGTCATATATTAGTCAACGTAACGTCCTACACAGAAATCGGTAAAAGTACGCTTAAAATGGTTTTTCGACATAGGTTGAACGAGATCATTATGCATTTGATTGTAAGCTTGAACACATTGAAAGATTGTAGAGCGTTTTTGCACCTCCAGCCTGATAGATGGAAGGTTAAATCTATCATTTCTCGTGTTATATTGATTATCGGAGAGAAGAGGACCAAAATATCGGAGAAAAATACCAAGCTCTTCTGTCATGGCCTTGCGCAGAAATTTAAGAATGAAATACCTATGAACGTCTCTAAATTTAAGTAACCTGAGACTACTGTACATGGAATTGGTTGACATTAATGGGATGTTATTATGATCTGTCTTTACATTTAGTATAATTCTAAGAGTTTCATTCATTGTGGCCGAGATTTTCATTGCTGCATAGTCGCTAACCACGCCCCAGATAACGATGCCGTATATTAATTGCGAATAAAATAAAGAATTATATAAATCTAGCAATGCTTTTCTTAGCAGCAGTTTTGCAACTGAATAGATGGCACCTTTTGCCTTGCTCAGTTTACTGCAGAGATGAGTTATATGACATGAAATTTTGAGTTCATGATCTATTGTGACACCCAAAAGACTGCACCCATTCAAGGGTAGCATTATTAAAAACAATTTCCGGTAACTGCAAGTTTTTGTAAAAACTGAATAGCACGAGTTTTGTCTTTTTAACCTTTGCAGTTAATATTATTCGCTGTTAGCCAAGTCGATATACTAAGAATCAAATTTTTAAGTTTTAGTATTGCACCATCGAAACTTCTGTCATTCACATAAAAAACTGCGTCGCCCATTAATAAAATAACTTTTGCATCAGGCACGAGAACAATATCATTTATAAAAATATTGAAAAGTAGCGGTCCAAGCACAGACCCCTGCGGCACTCCAACTTCAATAGAATTTGTCCTGGACTGTACATCATCTGTGGCATAAATTATTTGCGATGTGTTAAATAACTTCTTGACGGGGTAATAACAGCTTATGCAATTTTTTTAAAGATCCGTCCATACCTTTTCGAGTTATGCTGTTTACAAACATTCTGACAAACATAAGACATACGCTCTTTGCAGTAGCACAGAACCCTCGCTGAGGGTTGGCTGGGTGATGGACGTTTGCTATGAGTGGGTGGAGGGAATGCATCATCACTAACATCTTCTAGCTTTATTATGTCTGGTATGGCGGACGAAATACTAACTCACATTTCTTGTGTCTTGCCATTGAAGTGTGAAATTTTTTTGCCGGCACTGTATTAAACAATGGAATAAGGACTAAAATGCTTAATTATGTCATATTTCAGAGGTGGACAATTACGTCGTGGACGATGAGATTCGCTACGGGTGTAACGAAGGCTTCTTCACCAACTCGACCCACGCCAGGAGTGTGTGTACTGAAGAAGGCCACTGGAGCAACCCACCCATTCACTGCAAGAGGATCTCGTGCGGACCTCCTGAGCTGCCACCCAACTCCGCAGTCCACGGCCTGCAAGAGAGCTTCCTTTACGGCAGTGAATATGTCTACTCCTGCGTGGAGGGTTACGTCCTCAAGGTGAGATCCCTTGGCATTTTTTACGATCACAACCCAGTTATGCCGTGGTCACTATGAAATCGCACACTCAACTTATAAGAGGGCCTTCAGCTGGCACGTCGTCCCGATTACTCGATGAAAGTCGGTATCATTCCAAGATTTCACCGGGAAGAACTTGAACAGAACGTGAGCTGTTATGTGAAGCGTAGGACTGCTCATGTGGTCGTGACGTTAGGCTACCGGAACCTGGAATCTGCTCACCGTTGACGGATATACGGTCGCTGTAAGTTGTTCCTGATGCTCATTAGCGTTTTCGGGTTTTGTTGCGGCACAGTTTTCGGTCGGCATGTAGAACACTTGTGTGCAACACACATTCTCTTGGGGTTTTCATCTAGAAAGAGAAGTGCAGAGATTTGGTGACCAGGACTCACAATGTCGATATGACTTTTTCAAGAGGCGGGGGAGTGAATTTTTTGAAGAAGTTACCGTATTAATGGGAAGAGACGGGGAAAGAGTTTTTTGTAGTGGTTTTCCTAACGGGACTGGAGCCTTGTGTATCGCGTAGAGGTGATGAAGTGCTGATGTAGAGCTCGGGTTCCGCCGCCTACACCACCGTTATTATTGAGACCTTGCGTTTTTTTAATTTATTATTTCTGAAAGGCTTAATAATAAATAACCATTAACGTATCAATAATATATTCTCCATTGCTGTTTACAACTTTTTCCTAACGTTCAGTAAGATTTTCAATGCCTCGTTGGCGAAAACTATCGGTTTTGACTCGGAAAAAGCTCATCCCCTGGGCCTTCAGTTCTGCATCAGTATTAAACACAACTCCGCGCTTAGTATTTCTTCATGTACAAGTATCATTTTTTAGTTTCCAGTAACGATTCTGTAAAGAAATCGTTGCTCGTGCCCTTGAGTTGAGCAGTAACGAACAAGCAAACCGGCAGATTGTGGCTCGTTGATTTTTGGTGCTGTTGGAACCCATGTTGCATGCGGAGCCCATGATCCATACTTCTGAACCTTTCCTATCGAATGAAGGTGCTGCTGTAGTTGTGCACCAGCGTGGGAGAATTCAATTTTCTCAGCCATTTCCATTGTCTTTCGATGAGCATTTTCGTGTAAATTATGGTTTACTCGTTCCTCAGCTCATCAGTCTCAATTGGACGACCAGAACGAGGTGAGTCGTTGAGGTCAAACTTTCCAATATTATTATTTTTTTTAAATCGGTGTACCATTAACGTGCGGTCCTTTCAGCTATGGCGCCCTCTCCATACAGAGAGCAAATAATGTGAGCAGCTTTTCTTGGCCTAAGAACCTTGGTTTTAAGCGAAAAGAAGGTGTCGAAAATGCTCAATTTTCTCCACATGACATTTATTTTGGCGAGCTGAAAATCAACAAACTAGAACGCCTCGAGTCGTAAGACCATCACCCGCGGTAGGAGGGGCAGTTACAAATTCAACGCAATTTTTTATGGCAGCTAACTCTAGATTTTCGGCAAGTTTCAAAATTCAGTCAACCCATCTGACTGCCTGAAAAAAATTGTGATGATGGCTCAACTCTTGCCTCATTTTGGGTGGACTGACAAACAAACATACAACCGTAAACGCAAACTTTATCACCGCTCTTTGCTTCGCTTGCGGGTGATAGATAGCTAAGAATGCTGGCAAAGAAGAGAAATAGACTGTAATTGTTGGCAATATATAATTTTTGACAAACTTGATTCCATACTAATTCGAAAATACAGTACGTTCCAAATTGTTGAAAAACGGCCACAACTTTAGTCTCCAATCTAATATTTTCATAGTTGGACCCTTCTGCGCCGCTTAAGGCCATTTTTCATGTCCGAAATATTCCTACTACGCCGTTCATCTCATTGGGTATTAGTTCATTTTCGGCTGACGCCAGTGCTTTTTTATGTCATGTGACTGTTCTCCAAGGAACGCAAACTGCAGTAGATATGGTTTACAGCCCCTGCAGGTGCCTCTGGATGCTGCGATCGCTCATCCAGTTTCTTCTGCTCACAGTACCGTTCAACGGTGACGGTTGTGCTGAACGGGATTTCAGTGCAATAAATTTAATTCTCTATGTGCAGAACTCCCCGACCAACGAAACTATAGTGAGGTGCGGAGCTGCCGGGCTATGGGAGGGATCACTGCCCCAGTGCGAACCCGTCCACTGTGGGGAGTTCCCAGCCATGGCTCACGCTGGGTACAGTGTGGATACTCCGAACCCGCGCTACCCCCTCAGTCTGGGCAGCATTGTAACCTTCACGTGTCACGAGGGACACCGCATGAATGGTACTGACTAAAGTCCACTGCAGACGATACTCTTTTTCTCCCGTACTTTCACTTTACAGCGTTCGAATGCGTTGCTGTGTACCTTTAAAAAACAAATAAGCGCGGCGCTTACTGAGTTTTTCTTTTCACCAAATTGGAAGAGATGCAACTGAATCAATACAAGTGATACTTGCTAAGCAAACTGGTATGAAGGCTAACGTATCAGATATATTGGTAGGCACAAAGTTGTATTTGCCTGGACAATACGAAACATTCATACGGTGTGGAGTGAAAACACAGGATAAAAACTATAGCTCGTAGCGGGCATAAGAGAGAAATTGTTCTACGAGAAGGCTATGTGTACTGCCGCATCCACATCAGTTCTGTGATTCAAGTTAGCAACGAGAGAAAGTTCTTCAGAACACTTTAATATTGCTTGTTTTATAGAGTAATGTTAAATACGAATTAGTTGCGGCGGTGTCGTGTTAACCTTTTACCATTCCTGTCACCAGGCCGGGGAGTGCTACTGTGTTCCCCTACGGGTCAGTGGCTGGGTGTGGGAGAGAGCCACTGCGAGGAGCAGCTGTGTACGTCTGCCCCCGCTATACGCAACACGTCTCATGTCTTCCATGAAGAAGCACGGCCGCAGACTGCGACCTATGCCTGTCTCGATGGCTACGAACTGGAGGGCACCGATACCACCATCTCCTGCAGATACGGCACCTGGTCCCAGCCTGAGTGAGTCTTTTGACCCAATAGCTGCCGTGCTAAGTTTGGATCACCACTATAGTGAATACAGACTCGCAGTAGCAGCTGACTAAAGGCTCTGACATTGACTCTCAAGGCCGCAGGTTCAAACATTCCTACCAAGTAGGCAAGTTCTTTGCGGCGCTTGACGTGATCCGTCAACATTCGGCCTGCGTTCTGCTGTGGGTTTACTGACCTTTGCCAGAAATGGGGAGGGTTGAGGGGCGCAGATTATCGCATGCAGCCTTCCGCCACTGGCGCAATAGTTCTAGACGACCTGTGGTTGACTGGAGCCGTATACTCTTCTGGGGTGTGTTGGCCTATATCTGCAGCACAAACCAGTGCTAGTGGGTTTCCTTGTTGGGATGCGGTCAAGTTGACTTTACCACTTTAGACGTAACTAACATCGTATTTATTTATCCATGTGGCTAGGGAATCGTACCTCTGGGGGGAGGGGGTGGGGTATGTAGGCTGCATAAGCCTCCGTGATATCTTCCTTTTCGTACTCTTTCCGCGTCTTTTCTTTCCATGCATAGGTTTTTGATTTTGCCGAACATACGTGTCCTCTTCTTCCTCGCTGCGGATCGTTGCGAGCCCTGTCTATAGGAAGACTGGAGATGAGAATATACTAAAACGTCACCCATTTACTCCTAGCGGTACCATCTGGTACCTACCAGTTCACTTGGGGTGATTTCAAACTCTTCAGAGCCGTCCACTGTTATTTGTACGAACCTGCACCTTTATCAAACCTAACTAAAAGACAACTAAGGAGGGAATGTGTTACTCTCAGGTTCTCTTGCAAGCCAGTCAACTGCTACGAACCTCCGATACCCGCTAATGGCAAGATCACAGCACTGCACTTCAATTTGGGAAGTGTTGCCATCTACAGTTGCACTGCTGGCCACACCCTGCGTGGCACCGCGTCGGTGGTGTGTGGCCCGGACGGCAAGTGGCACGGCAACGTGCCCTACTGTGAGCCTGTCCACTGTGGCATGCCGCAGGTACGTGCGGTGTTCAGTTGTGTCTCTGACGGTCCGTGTGGCAGAAATCCCGTGTCTTTCGTAGAGAACAACACCCGAAGGAATTAGTAGAACCTTTTTTGGGCTTCTAACCTATTTGAGAGGAAGACGTCATTGGAGATGAGATAGGTGAGCGTTTAATTCCTGATGCCTTAATAAGAAGCAAGCGTGAATGGGAAAGACAGGTTTCGTCAATTGTAAGGAAGTCGTTCGCAGGAAAGATTCCTGCAATCCTTGCATCCCATCCTACGTTATGGGAAGCAGTGACCCCAGGGGAATTGCGTAGCCAGCATTTGGAATAGACTCCCTTCTGATGTTAGAGCGGAGTCAGTCAACACGTTTAAAAATCGTCTTGACATACATTACGAAAGACATCCTCCACAGCTAAGAATCCCTCCTTCAAGAGTCGCAAACTCTTAACGGCCAAGGCTTCCGAAGCCACCTTAAGCCGTCTTCTTCTCTCTACCGCTCTAACTACACAGTTTGACATCTCTAAGCTCCGCATATCAGCGGCTCTTGATCGTGCTTGCGTGCATTCATGATCGTCTCTTTGGCTGGGATTCTTCCTCCTTTTTTTCTCGTTTCTCCAGTCCTCTATATCCTCCTACTAACATAATGGCAACAGCTCATTGAGGGCCGGGGCGTAAGTTCCGGTGTCTCTTTGGCAATGGGCCTATTGGTTCGTCTACTGCCGCCTATCTACTCTAATCTAGTTTCGCTGGTTTGGAATTTCAAGTCTTAATATCCGATTCGCCATTTTGGATCAAAAGTCCACGATTGCTGTTTCGAACGCGTCAACGCCAAGCAGACTAAATAATCTCAATTGCTATGTGCCAATTGAAGACACCTGTAGACTTACTTTTAATGAAATCTATTCTGATGTCCAGTCGCCAGATAGCGGGAGCGTGTCGGTGTCCGGCACAGTGTATAGGTCCGTGGCGACCTACTCCTGCATACGCGGCTACGTGCTCAGGGGCAACGCTACGCGTTCCTGCAATGAACTGGGGACCTGGTCAGACCATCGTCCCAGCTGCTACCGTAAGATACTTGCTGTATTTTGTATGCGCGCCCGTGTACGAAGTAATAAGCATAGCTGCCTAACAGATCGACTCGGCACCTGTGTGCGACGAAATTGGATTTTCTGCCCCGCTTTTTACGGCCTTCTTGTGATGAATACTATTGATCCTTCAGTTTTATCATCGCTATTGTTACCTCATGCGGCGTATCAATTCTTCCCAAAAGTATGTTTGAATAATTTATTGTTCAACTGACATGCGATCAAGAGCAGTACGTAGCTAGCTATATGAGAACTATCATTATTGATAAACCAAATGTGTAATGTGTATTACTGAAACTCCATCACTAGTGTCCTGGAAACACAAGACACTGTCATTACTATTTAATATATAGAGGAGTTTTTTGAAAGTCTTCTGGTTTTTTCATTTATTTGACCCCAGAAGACTTTCAAAAAACTCCTCTATGAATGCACCTGGGTGTCATCGTATATTTTAAAAAATATTTAATATATGTATCTTTGAAGGTATGGTCCTAATATATTCGTGTTTGTAGGTAAGGACTGCGGTGAGTTGCCTGCTCCACAGCACGGCTTCGTGATGGGCGTCTCGACACTGTTTGGAGACCACCTCAGGTTCGGTTGCGAACCTGGTCACGTATTGCAAGGTTCACGTATCGCCAAATGTATGCACACCGGCAACTGGTCCGACGTGCCCCCCACGTGCACCGCCGTCCAGTGTGGCACCCCGCCCTTACCTCCCAACACTGTGCCCATCGCTAACGTATCTGCTGACGAGCGACTGCCGTACAATACAACCCTTGGATTTAGGTGTGTTGAGGGGCACCTGCCCAGAGGAGACCTTAGCGTTAGGTGCTCCGAGGATGGCACCTGGTCCTCCTTCCGTGGGCAGTGCTCCAAGCTGTCATGCGGTCGCCCCGTCGTCAATACGGAGGGCGCTATCATTCTTGGTCGCTCGTTCTACTATAAAGACCGGGTGGTGGTGCGCTGCCCAGACGGCACCTCCAACGAAGGTCCGTCGGTCCTCTCCTGCCAGGCGGACGGCACATGGTCCGGGTCTGCATCTTGCAGCGCCTCCTGCAGCAGGAAGTGTCTACATGGAGGTGTCTGTGTGAGCAACAACCATTGCTCCTGCAGACCAGGCTACTATGGCAACCATTGCCAGCATGGTACGTGGGCTAGGGTTGTTCTTGGAGCTTAAAAAACTCTGTGACCATGAAACAAAGTAAATGTTATTATGATAAACATGCAGTAGTTGCTTGTTTTGCTTACATACCGAAATTCTAACCAAGTGCTTGAGTGTCTGTAGGGAATGATTACTTTTTTCACAATTTGAGAAAAATTTTGAAATTTTACCGAGTTTGCATTGACCCAAACTCTTGTATGGCAGCTCGCTGCACACTGCAATGCCTGCACGGAGGGTCGTGCGTCGCCCCCAACAGGTGTCGCTGCAAGTCAGGGTACGAGGGCACCCGCTGCCAGCGGCCCTCCTGCAGTAGTGGCTGTAGAGGAGGCCGATGTGTGGGACCTGAGGTGTGCGTGTGTCCCTATGGAGTCGTGGGGCCGTCGTGCGATGGGTAAGGCCTGTGATTCAAACTGCTTGCTATTACTTTATGAAATGTTGACCCGAATCTGCTACTTTCTCTTTTCATTAATTACATTTCTAAGTATGCTATAATACAAGTGCATATAAAAATTCTATCTCAATATAGTGTCGTATGTATCGAGAAATGACATTTTCTTTTGTTGTTGTTTTACTATACGTAGAAGTTTTGATAATCATAACGCATTTTTCTATATCGAATGGGGATCTAATTTTGCGAGGAAGATGAAAAATGATTATTTTCAAGATCTCTTGACCCTGAAGCTGTGTGTATATTTCTGGTTCAAGTGTTTTGCACTGCCATGAGCATTATAGGAAATGCAAATTAATGTAGCTACTTGTTCTGGGAGGAAACTTTCCTTTCTTGTTGCTGCGATATTTCTCTTGCGACTATTTAAATGATCTTCATGATACGTTGAAACCAATTTATATGATACACGTAAGGCTGGATTTTCTTCCATCTTGATTACAAATGGTGATGTTATACGTCATATGTACGGTATGTAGCTCAGTAATCAGTCGTTCTTGATGTTGTTCATTTTATCTCATCTTGATTAGCTACTTGTGCTGTCAGACTTGGAGAAGTAACACATGTCACTACCAACAGCCCTGCGCAAGACGTGCAGTCCCCATATTCAGACGTCACAAACTACGACGACTGGGACGTCGCGGCGCTGCGACGTCGTCTGGCAGTCGGTGACGGAGGAGCGTCTGCCACAAACAGACTCTTTGGGGCCCCTTAGTCTCTGCTGCCCCTTCCCACGTATAGCCAAGATAGAAACCTTCTCCACAGTTCATGGTGTAAGCATCAGCCGCATTGGTATGGTCAATACTTATGTCCGTTATCAGTTGATTACGTTGCTTGATAAATTACGTTTAACTATGCTTGTGAAATAGTTCATTGGTAGAATTAACAAAGTTCATAATCATATTCAACTCACAGCACTTGTCCACAAATACGAAAGATTTAGAACAGAATAGATAGCTGGCAGTAGACGGACCAACAGACCCATTCCCAGAGAGGAGCCGGGACTTTCGCTTCGGTCCTCTATGAGCTATTGCCATTAGCCTCTAGTTACCCTGTTTAATTTCGTTTTGCCTATTTTCTAATGGCAGCGTAGATAAATTATTTTTTATTGAACTAGAGCTAATATTATAAAACAAATATACGATAGTTGACAAATTTGATAAAAATCTTGACGTTTTTTATCAAATTTGTCGACTATCGTATAATTATTTTTTATCGAAAGATCGCCACCGATAACTGAAGTGTAATCGTGCCAGCCTTTACTTCCTCTCTAATTTCCCAAAGCTACGTAGACATATAAGCGGGTCGACTTTCGTGTTTGCGTTAATAATTAGCTAGTATGTTATAGAATATTCGTACAAAAAGTAATCCTAGTGGGGTGTGGAGGAAAGTAGGATCTTGTCATTTCTGTCGTACTCTTCTCTGCTGTGCCGGTACATCTAAGCTGCTAATTCACACACTCGCTTTTGAATTACAAATTCATAAATTTTCTTGGTTATCTATAAACGCAGGCCCTTTTCAATTTTTACCCTATGCATTGAGGAAAAAAAAGTGTGAATAACTAAATTAGGCTGGCTTATTGCCAAGAAGTCCCTAAGGCCTATACCTTTCGTTATCATGTAGCCCAGTGGGGTGTACGTGTGAAGAGACCGCTCTAGTGTAACGTTAACTTTTTTTTTATACTTATGAACTGTAACGACTTTATATATTTATACTCTCTACTTTCTAAGGTTTTAACGCTAGTAGCTTTACAGGTATTATGGTTGCTCCATGACATTCTTTTCAGCCATGACAAAGCTGTATCGCGCTTCGTCTACCTTGCCAAGTTGAGGAAACCCTTTTCTATTCAATTCAGGAATTTTGTAGGTGTGACGCAAACGTAGGCCTTTCACTTTTTCAGTTCTCTAGTTGACTAGTTTTACACACTTGGACTGAAGTTTCACAACATGATGTAGTTCTTCGATTCGCTTTCCTACTTTCAATAGTCTTCAACTGTTCGAACCCGAGCGAAGCGACGGCGTGTGTTCGTGTATTGCTGTTGCAATGTCTCTTTCCTTGGTCCAGTGCACACTATCGCTAAAATTGATCAGTGGTTTCACTTTTTGCTTTGGCCGCGACTATAACTTCTTGTATTTGAATGCCACGCTAAACATATGCGTCAATGGACCTTTGACCTAACACAAAATTAGGAGGTAAACTCTAAGCTTGACCAATGCCGCAAGTTGTGAAGTACAAACTGCAAGAAGTTACTCATGTGTTGGGCATTATTTTTTTTTTCTTGTGGTACAGCAAAGTCCAAGCTGAAGCCATGTACGCTACAACGTAATCGGATGCAGCATTGCGTGTTGATGCAACTTTTGCCTGAGTGTGCGCCCGCCCTTAGGAAGTAATTTCGTTGAGGTCATTAAAGGACTATTATTTTTATTCTTTATTATACGTATATATACACAACACAGATATCTGCGCGGCTGGTTTTATCCCTAACAGGTCTTTTTTTCGTAAAATCCTATGTACATCTCGTTAATATTACAATAAACGTTCACCTCTAACATTATATTATGTATTTCATCACATAATGAACAGGCGCAGCCTACTAACAGGTTAGGTATCTTTTAGACTTTTACCATTAACTTTAACGAGATATGAGTGGATATGATTAGGGTCCGATGAGCTGATGAATGTCTACAAATTTTGAGAATAAAACGGACTCCACTTTTCCATTTCATGTCCTTCTATTTTTGGGAAATGCACGAGCTGTAAGACGAAGTCGACATTAGCTTCTAGAAGATTTTGAAACCTTCTAGATGATTCGGGAACAATCCCGAAGTTTTTCCCCAGAACGTCATGGCAATGCTTGCGCACCGTCAGCTTTTCTAGTCTTCTACTTTTGTATCTCAAGGACAACATTCAGAGCAAGGGCAGTAGTAGATCATAGCTAGTATATTTCATGAGCATCATGGAGTCAGCGCCAATTTTCTAGTTTTTCAATTGCCGAAAGATCATTTAATACATTACTTAACTCCTTTGCTAAACACAAAATAACGCACTGAAACTGCTTTCCAGACACCATTAGTCCCTCTTTGAGCACTGCCGTCTGTCGATCAAGTCTTAAAAATAGTATTGTGGTTTATAAAATATATGTTCACAAGCAAGAAGTCACCAGTAGACCATTAGCATGTACACAACTATAGAATATAGAGAAGATAATGAGAGATTTTCAACAGGAAGTAAAATCTGTACAACCAATACCTACCTAAAGTACCTATCGAGCACGCCACCTACAAAGCAATAATGAGATCACTTACTTCCAGAAACAGAAAACCTGTTCCTCACCCGTGCAAAATTCTTTCGTGTAAGTTAGCCACTAAACCTAAGGTATCGAGCTAAAGTTTGAGCGCCAGTTATTGAAGTTTTAACTCGTTTTCTTCAGCCTATTGGACCTTCAACAAAACTGGGGCTTGGTTTTGACGTAATAAATATTCATAGTGTCCATTCAAGAAAAATGTACAGTGAAGACTCTCTTACGGAGCAGTCGTTGCCAAACGTTCCGGTCAGAGGAGGCAGGCGACGGCTCTCACTTCATATACGGTACGCGTGACCCGCTCTACGAGACGTTGCTCGTGCAACAAGCGATGTTTCAACAACTAGTCAGCTCGTTCTGCGAGATTCCACTGTCATTATTTTAGACACCCCAAGTTATCTCTTCGGAGTCTTCAAAAAATCGAATATTTTACAATAGTAGTCTTGGCGGATGTTTAAGAAGTAAAAAAAAAAAAGGAAACCATTTTACTTCAACCAAATCCAATGTAACTGCCAGGTATTAGCACCCAGGACTGAACACTAAACTCAAGAGTCGGATGTGAGCAGCGGAGTAGTAGGTACACAAGAGATCTGACGATGGGATATTAGTACGTAAAGGTACAATAACGTGAAGATATACAGCTCGCGTACAAAAATAAAGCACACATGAATTTGGTCATAAAAAGAGATGATAAGTAATACTGAAGATTATACATTGGTGGGTCGACCATCATGGAGATGCCAACGATGTCTGATGCATATATATAAAAGCATAGAGCTAAATTCATTATAAAATGAGGATGCTTTATATAAGCGGTCGAGTATATAGTGCACATGTCGACCTAAGAAACAGCAGCTCGCTAGGATCAACAGCACGGCATAGAAACTTTTTACTATAGGTATATCATCGTACTCATAATTATCAAGTACTGTTGAGTTTAACTGCCTAAACAAACAGATGCAAAATTATTATCAGTGATAGGGGAAACAATTGCATTGTACTTGACTGATGAATAAATTCGCGATGCGAAACAGTTGGGGCATTTTCAAGCATCATTAGGTTCCATAATACCTATGTAACAATATCAGAAATACCAATTTCGTCCATATTCAACATTCATAGCTGCAAAACTTGCACACTTAACCAACAAACTTAAAACATTTACGACTCTACAAGAATGATTAGGTCTGAAGCACTACTCAATTAAAAATGAAAGTAAAATAATAATGGGGATGAGCCCTAATATTTCGTTGTAGAGCGTACATCAAAACGCCCAAGGTACTTTTCCGATGTCTCCTCAGGTTCCTACTCACCAAGTTTTAGCGAAGTACTAAGTCTGACGTGAATATGCCCTTACTTTTGCTATCCGCCCAGTCTCCCATGGTCTTCCATCGCTGTCTATTTAAACTACGAACAGAAATGTTATCGCTTTGCTGCCAGCAAATTTGGCGCAACATTTTTGGCACATACTAAATGTTGAAAAATGGATAGGCCGCAGTCTGAAACGTTCGTGCCAAAAGAGTTGCGTCAAGGAACGAAGTGTTAACCTTTCTGTAAGATGATAATTTGAAGAATGCTATCAATAGGACTAAAAAATGTCGCGAATTACAGTATCTATCTTCAGAATATCACACGCTTTCAAGTTACTTTAGTACAGGGGAAAAATTTACAAAAAATACAACACAAAATTTCTAGTAGTTTGCGTTACAAAATCACTCCCTACTTTCGCAAAGCAAGAAGAATTGAGACACAACCACAGAACCATCTATTAGTCTCAATACAGGACGCAACAAGTTATCGTATTTCATTTAACTATCGCATGACCATTGCAGAAAGTCTACCACTACAACTGATTGCAATAAGTCTTCGTGGACAAGGTGATGCAGTGAAACAATAAAACCTGGGTAGGTACCACAAGGCGCCGTCAGAAAAGCGTCACTCGACTCGCCTCCTATACTATGTTATACCATGCAGTAACTATAGGTATGGTTTATTGTATCAAGGTCCGCGTAACAACCTGCTGCAGGAGCACAAAATGCGAGACTCTTCAGTGTCAAAATACGCACACACACACACACGGTACACTAAATGCAGATGTATGTGGGGTTGAGTGCAATTACCAAATACGCAGATATGAGAACCAAGATCTAACAGAGAACGTGACACCTCGATCAAGTTTAGGGACAATTTTCCTTGCCATGTTGTTTGATAAAAGTCTCTAATAAATTCTACCAACATGCATACAGCAGTACCGTACATTTTACAAGATGGTTGCCGCCAAACAAAACCATTGGCAAAGATACCAAGAAAGTTACAGTTTTCTATAGAGGAATGTGATTTTCATTTACGAATGATATAGCAAGTCTATATAGATCACTCCGCAGGCAGATCCTGGCTGGTCATGCTACATACATACTATATATGGTAATGATGAATGGAGATATAAAGATGAGCGAGTTAGTCCAACAGGTAACACGATAACAACAAATGATCTATAATACACGGTGAAAGAGAATCGCTGTAGTAAAGTGAAGGAATGAAATGACATGCGCAGACATTCTTACCATTAAAACTATGAATAGGAAAACTTCCGCACAGGTATTAAATATAGCTACCTAGTGATGACTTCGCCGTTAAAGTATCTTCGAGTAATAAAAAGACTACAACAATATTAGTCTTTTAAATATTTCCATAGCATCTTAAAAATGTAAGGAATTTGAGACGATAAACAAGTCGTTTGTTCTAGATCGTAGCCGGACCTGAAATCGAGGGGAAGGCACTTGAAATAGATGTTCACAACGTCCACTGAAATACTTTAAGAAGGTTGTATACTACTCAAGATCCTTTTATTTAACAACCCTTTCGGTACATAGTTCCATTAGTCAAGTTTTTTCACACTACACGTAACCGAGTCGGTGAAGACTGCCGTGCATGCATTCTGATAAGCATGTGTCGCTTCGCGGTTTCCCGTACGTCGCAACAACAGTTCAAACTCATCAGTAGGTAATTGTGTCACAATTAAAATAATCACTGACTAAAGAGTTTAGGTAACACCTACATCATTGGGGAACAATAATAATGCACTTGGGTATTATTTACAAACAAGAGCTACGTCTCTCGTCACATCAGGCTAATTGGTTACAATTTACTAGTACACTGACAAGAACTTGAGGGTTCACGATGCGGTACTTTAACTCCGCTTTAAAAAGTACACACTCAAGAGCCCGCGGATATTTGTCACAGCTCCTAATAGCAAGAGTAAGTATCGGTTTAAGTCCGTTTAAACTGCAAGGCAATAATAATTTTCAAAATCCGAAAAAAACTAGCACGACAGTTTGAGGCGACTCATCGTACCTAAACTGCACCACAGCCTTCACAATTTGTTCGTCTTTCACTATAGAAAATGGGAGTGTAGAACACCACATTTTAGATGTAGGCGCACTTAGCAGGCTTGATATCCGTGGTTGTCGTGTTTGTATTGGATTTCCCGTTGATATTTTTTGGATTAAAATTCGTTACGAGATTATTGTACTGCTTGCCGTTGGTGTGAGACGAATACATGTTGGGATCGGCCATGTTGTCGCACCTGTAAAACGAAAATCCTGAGTTAAGAAAAACTAGAACCGACAGGAATATCTACACTGCACAAAACGACCAATGGCGGCCACAGCAAACTACACAAGTAATGAAAACGATGAACCCTGTACAGCTCCTAGCGACCACTTCGTTACTTTTACAATAGCGCAGCTCACACCAAAACTGATTTATTTCCTCCACAGAGGAGGTTATGTCTTTGTCTGTTTGTCTGTCTCTTTGTCTGTCATCAAGATCACTCAAAAAAAAGTTGAGGATGGATCTTTACGAAATTTGCAAGGATTATTAGGCATGTTAACAGTAACAGATGATTAACTTTTGGTGAAAATCCGTTTATCTTTCTGCCTATTTTATTCTTAAGGCCATAACTCAAAAAGTTACGGACGGATTGTCACGAAATTGATTTGGGTTTTTAGATAAATTACGAAGAGTAAATGACCAATTTTTTGGATGATCGTTTGTTCGTTCGCTTGTTTGTCGCTATATTTCATGCTTGTTAGCACAATCACTCAAAAAGTTAATGATGGATCTTTATGAAATTTATAGGAGTTGTTAGTAATGTTAAAAGACATAAATGATTAAATTTTGGTGCTGATCGGTTGGTCTGTTTGACTTATGTTCGTCATAATGTTTATTAGCAGCATAACTGAAAAAGTTATGGATGGATCTTCATGAAAATTACAGGATTTGTTAATGCTATCAAAGGGCACAAATGAATAAATTTTGGTACTGATACAAAGAAAATCATAGTTTCAGAACCAAGTTGAATTTTTCGTTACCATTGCCTCGCTTGGCGGAGGTAAGCGCTCTCAGAGTGCTCTCTAGTTTATAATTGTGACATGGCTCACATAATCTGAGACCAGTGAAAACATAAACTACGATAGTAACAGCAGCATGTACTGTGCACTAACATAAGTTTAGATACACGCAAAGTAGTAAATCGATGCTGCTACTAAAATACTGCCGAAAATAATCTGCACGACAAACACAAAAAACAAATACTATCGCCCTACGCAAGCATGGAGCGATAGAAAGAAACGTAGCACAGTAACGTCGCCGTCGTCTGCAAGATCATGGCAGGGAAGGGAAAGTTAATGACACTGAAAATTTTGTTAGGCTGAATTTTTAGGCTCCGCATACCAGGGTAATTTAGATCAACGAGTTTATCTCGTGCGATGCAGTTTAGAAAACGACTGAGAAAACGGGCCTAGGGTTAAAATCTGATAAACGGAATTAAAAATTATTCAGAATTTACAACAGAGGTGATAATGCACAGTAAATTTTGATGCAGACGCAATGCAAATGAAAATAATGTGATACAGTTCAAATTCAACAAACGTTGACTAGGAAAAGCGATCAGAACAGTGGTATTTATCAAACATAAGCATTAAAAAACTTCTTTAAAAAAAACTTCCGCCTGTAGTGAAAACGAAAAGCACTTCAACGTCGAATACTAGACAAAGTAGTTAAAGTAACATAGTAAAGATCGCAACAGAACAACGTACAATACGATTTAGAACAAAAAAAAAAAAAATGGAGGTACCGACGTAAGCATTTACAACATTCAAATCTCAGCCTAAAATGTTGGCAATCAGTTTAATAGAATGGTTCTCAACCTTTTTTGCCTCGTGCAAATCTTTCATCATCAATCCCATTGTCGTTCTCCCGTTGCTAATTCGCATAGTGCGACAGTTACTGTTGCTTGTGCTTGCGACACGTCTCTCCTTGAGATTTCCCTCAATTTTCGCGTCAGCGGCCTTCGTACAGAACTTGCCTTTTGCATCCCAGTAAACTCCGCTCACGTTGATGCAAAAGACAAGAGCTATAGGGCGGCCGCCAATGTGGAAATGAGTAGTATCAATGGGAGAGACGTGCCGCAAGCACGGGCATCAGCAGCTGTCGCACTAAATGTAATAAAGGTGTAAGATTATCTGCCTGAGAAAGAAGGCGTATTACAAAAACGTGAAACAATTGAATGTTGAGGGCTCGAAAGTTACGGTATGTTAATTTCAGTCTCTCCGACGGCGGGAATCGAGAATTCAATTCTCGTCCCGGTTGAGAACCACGGATATAACCCTTCACCGTCCACAGTATACATCCACTTTCGTAGGAATATCACTGTTTAAACTGTCTCTTTGAGCGGCAACGGGTTAACATAGCCATCGAAAGCATTGCGGTTAATTGGACAAGTGATGCAACGAGGCAGTAGTCCACTCACCCAGCCCCCCGCCACGGAGCCTCTCCGTGTGTCTCACATAAGTATAGTTGCGACTAGCAAATTAAGTGACACTCGTCAGCTCGACGGGCAGTTGAACCACCATCTGTTGCAGTCAGTGTACACAGGTCACGTCACTACAGGTACGGTACTGCCAAATGCAACGGCTGTTCATAAAGTCCCTTCGAAATTGGTAAAAGAAGCTAAGCCGGATTAGACAGAGACTTTATGAACGGCCGGTATATGTAACCCTCGGCCTACTGAGGAGCTTGCTGTGCCGTCGAGACATAGTTATTCTTCCATCCAGTGAAGTCAGCTCACAGTAGAATTTTAAATTTATATCATCATACAAATGTACGGGTCGTGCAGTGCGCCCAAGCGCTGCCATGAAACAAGCACGCCCTATTTGGCACCGGTTTTATTGTGTTTATCCTGCATGGCTACTCAAATTGCCGGTGCAAGGAAAGGCAAGCTGGTTTTCAGACAGCACGCCCCTCAGTGTAAGCTTATGTTCGTAAGAATTAAAAAAAAAATATTAGAACTGTCACCATTTTTGACTGGCTGCTAGGGATAGCGTATAATAATTTTCAGACAAAGACTACGTTTGTTATTCCAAAAGCACCAAGAGTAGCGAACGAGTTACAACACAACAGTCACCGCAAAAAAAAAAAAAAAGAGCCACAGAAAGTGGTGTAGACTTGGCACTTTCAGCAAAACCTGACTCACGGTCAGACTTGGCGTGCTGATGCCAGTACTGAATTACTGATTAAAAATAGAAACGAAGAGTGCAATAAGAGATTATCTTTCTATTGCAAATCAAGATCACAGTTTATTCATAAAGGACTGAATTTTTTAGGCGGTAGGAGGGATCGTTCGTAAGTGTGTCTTGGCCTCACAAACAAGTACCTAGTCTAGTCGACTGAAACTACAGATGAGCCTTGATGAAATTAGAAGTTCTTGGGCACACTATATGCGATGGAAAACTTTTCGTGTTGATGTTTGAAAAACACACAAAGAGAAACAAAGTAGCAACAATATGTCAGTACCAACAATGTCCACGAAAAGACTCGACAACATACACATATACGCCTGCCACAAGCCAAGTTAGCCACGGCTGTGTAACAGACTCGACACAGTACAGTACACTTTCTAAAGCTCCAGTTCAACACAACTAATTGAAAACAAGTTTTCTCGAGAATCCCTCATAAGCTCGACAGCAAAGTGAGCTTCAACATAGCTGTATCAATTATTATTTCTCATGAGGATCCTCTCATGGTTCCACTACGCTAGCTAGCGTAGCAGAACCACGGACTATGCATGAAGGAAACTAGGCATCATAAAAGGCTCAACTGATTAGGCCTACCTACTTCAGAAATACACGTACTTGTTGAGCTTGGACTCGAGGTAGGGCGTATCTGAATAGGAGTGCGAGTAATCATCGCCCCGACATCTTCGAGAAAACAGAAACCCCGCTAGGAAGCCAACGACTAGCGCAGCCAAGACAGCGACAGTGATGGCGATGGCAAGTGTCTCCACAGTGCAGCTGCCCGAGCCTGTACTAGCAGAAGCGCCGATAACTGGGCCTGGAAGGAAGAGACTTTCATTACCAAAACAGACTTCGTAAGAAGTTACCAAATAAATGCAAAGGATATGGAAATAACACAGTTGTTAGTATAGCATGAAGTCCTACGCTGCGTTAGAAATAGGCAGAAACAGTGATCAAAAAGAGAGTAGTAGGGAACTGCCGGCAGTAAGAACCAATAAAATTGCACAATGCAAGCGAGGACACTACATCCTTATTTACTTGCTGACACTCAGAGACATGATAGACTGCGATAGGACTGAGATACAGTAGGGTTGTAACGCCATGATATAGATATGCTTCACATAAGTATACTAGCAATTTCAATATCGACGGACATGATGTTAGTACACTAGAGAAAGTAGCTACAGGTACCTATTACAAAACGGATACAAGGACAAAACTACAAAGGAGTAGCGGAAAAACAAAGGAAAACACAAACATGACAGAAAACTTACTCTTTTCCGAAAGAAATGCAGCGGGGCCAGATATGATTTCCAGAAATCGGGACTACCCTAGCTATAATTTCACTCGAGAAATTGTAACTAAATTGCAATACGTGACAAAGCAAAATTGCAATTTTACATTAGACACAAAAAACTACCTATCAACTGTGCACAATAGAATTACACTGATGTCAAAACTACAGAAATTGTGTACTTAATAGGCAGGGAGAGACTAGAATTAGAGTAAACATGAAAGAAGAAAACTTAAACTATTAGAGACAGGAAGTAGAATCACGTAAGAGAAACTTGAACAACGATATCACCCATTTTGTGACACTAAACGAATGAAATTTTCAAGCTTCCGACAGTAACAGTTATTTGCAATGAAATTCAAGAGCGAAAGTTGTGTCGCTACATGAATTACGTAACTTACCGCACTTGACATCAGATGAATGCCCTTCAAATCTACAGATTCGGAACCGCAGTTTAAATAAACAATAATAATTTCGGGCGTGGTGCGTGAACAGTCACATTCCCTTTTATGGGATGTAGACTTGGCTAGTGGACTACATTTAATACTTGTCAAGAAACCAGTCTTGGTACCACCTAAGTCACGAATGAGCCGAATTAACAAAAGAACGAAAGCATATTCAATCTGCAAGCTAATTATAGTAGTGCCCATAAGTACGCAGCTTTAAATTTTTAAAGTATTTGGGCCATCTACACACATACAAACACATAAAAAGAGGCTAAAAGTAAAAGTGACACGTGCAGAGCATAGCTACAAGTCCACGGAAGTAGGCTAGGTCATGAAATAAAAGCAAAGTACCCAAAAATAGAATAACACAGGTAACAGGCGAAATAGAAAGTGACCCAACTGGGCATTGAAGAGCCGTTAAAAATCATTAAAATCATCGTTCAAACTACGGAAGAGTGCGCAGCTGAGTGCTGTGGGCAAAACAATGTTAGAAAGGCAATTAAATGCAAGCAAAGGAATCACCTGTGAACAAGAGAGGGGGAGTTAGTGCAATAATATGGAAGGTTAGCCAAGTCCAATGTGCTTTGTTGGTCGTGCGCAGTTGAAGACAAAAGTACACAACTTGTTCCGAAGAAATAAAATCCGACAAATAAATCACCCATTTACGAGCCGCGTTCGATTCACTGTACGTAATCATCCGAGATAATAGTGAGAGTAACTTAACGAACAACAAGCAGTGATTTAGTAATAACAGCGACGCGCGAACACCATACGCGCAAGGGGTGCTGATCAACACAGAAATCAAAGTGGGTCATGGGTTGAATAACAGTCATATGTACCTACGTCTCAAGTATGCGTCGACTGCTTAGCGTATGTTAGACCGAACGACTTTGGTGCATATGTACGCTCTAAATATCGATGTGCCTAGCACAAGTGACAAACTCTCAAGCAGGTACGCGCACAAATCCACACTCAATGAAAAGTGGTTCCTGAGAAAAACGCATGAAGAAAATCTACGGAAATTTACAACAGGATTTGAATAAAGTTACTAAAATCATGTTCTAAATGACCGTAGACTTTACCACGAACTTTTCTGTTACCAGGGCAGCTACACAACAACCACAACGAACCGAGTTACTGAAATGTGCATGGAAATTTTGACCTGAAGCTAAGCACCGCGGCGATACCGAATTACGAAGTTTTTACCGTATTCATGAACAAGACAGAGCGTGCACAGGCCCAAGCAGTAATATTTACGATTCACAGATTACAGATTAAGAGCACAACTTGCATGGCATTCTCTAATAAAAGAACAGAATACAATAGAAAAGTGCAAGCTTGAGCAGCCGGGAGAGCTTAGCAATACTTTACGGAACATATCAGGCTGCACACGAACAGATACATTCCACGACAACGGCAGAGCGCAAGCATTTGACCGGTTGTCAAGCAGAGCGACCCGTTTATCAAAAGAAAAATTCTGTACTCTGAGCTGATCTTCTTTAGTTTGACATACTGTGCGTCAGGCACGTTGACGCCTAAATAATGTTAGGAGTAATCTATAATTGTTAATGGAGCAAAATTTTAAATGAATTGCTAGTACTTAGGGAAAGCCGACGTAGAAGTGCCATCATGCGTCAGTGAAAGGAACCAACAGTCGGATCGGGAGTGTTCTGCTGTTATATAATTCATTAGAGAAGATTTACAGTTTATTTACATGGCATCCAAGTTTAAGCCCATGCGGTGAGAGAATGCACGGTTTCTATCCCACTTTCTATCTGGTGAAGTTGGAAATGTACAGCTTCAAATTATGCGAAACTTACAGGGGCACGTGAAACCATTATGACCCCAGTAAACACAAAACACGTAAGAGGGAAGTTCCTTTGTATGTGCCGCACTTCCGCGATCGATCTGCCTAGCAGGACGTCAATTTTCGAAAACACGTCGCGTTCTGAGGTGAGAGGTGACTGATGATCATCTCTTCAGAGACAAGAGGTCAACTACGAGTGGAATAATACATTCTCTTTATCCTCAAGTCATACATTGGCTGCATTAATCAATTTCACGAAGATAACGTATGGAGATCACCGTATGGTTCACAAAAAGGATAAATTTCGTTGCTTATCATTTTGTATTTCAGTTCACTCACATGGCGGTTTATTTGCCTCATGCCTACAAAACGATCATGCAGCGAAGCGAGAGTAAGAACAACAATATGTGCAGGCTGATAAAAAAAAAGTAGTGAGGCACGTATGGCTAACGCACGTAATCTCATGCATATATAACCTTCACGCACACTAGCTTCAACATAGCAGCTTACAAAAGTAATAGCACTTATCGTACAAATTCAGTATCCATGATACCACAGAGAGAACTTGGCAATGAAGCAATAGAGACAAGCGCACAAGCAAGCAACGAATCAGCAGTGCTCCCAACACCTAACTGGCTTTCTAATGCGTACTATCAAATATAGGGGCATAATAATAGATGAGAATTATCTCGTGACATATTATCCGAAGATACAAGCAAATTTGCATGATGCGAGAAAATTTTTTGATTAGATAAACCGAGTCGCATTTAACCAACATTGATTTAAACAGTGCGAGAAAATTGAAGAACAATAGGTAACGTTTAAAATCAAAGACAATGTACGTAACATATTCAGGCGAGAGGCTAAGAGAGACGTGCAAACAAGAAGACGAAAGGATGGAGAGTGCGGGCGTTCATACCGAAGGTTCGTAGATTTCAGTGTTACGAAAAGTAAATTAGACTTTAGCAAAACTGTACAGTTAGTCGGCGCGTGTAGAACTAAATTAAGGGAACGATTAGATCGAAAGAGAGAAATCCATGAAAGTGACCGTGAACTTGTAGCCCAATTTTGAATTAAATTCCTTTTTTTTTCGGATCTACACTAGCAAAACACATTGGACTTGGCATACCTGTATGCGTGGCGCCATCCTTGAGAACTATGCCGATCTCATCGGCGGGGTATGCGCTCCTGGGCACTCCATCGCTGGGGAGGTAGAGACCCCGGCCGTGGCCACCTCGTCCGCCCCCCACAGCAATACCCCTAATGAGGGGAGTGTCTCCTGGACTTATGGTGTACCCATTAATGTCGTTTGAGCCGGGGCTCAGGAGAGGGGGAATGAGGTGGGTGGCCGGGTACTCAACCTCCCCAGATCCTGGGGAAGGATCATCGGGAGCGCTGGGAGACAAGCCTGAGAATGGGAGAGGCTATGAGTGGGAGAAGCCATTAGGGAGGGAGGGGGAGAAGAGTGTGTGGTGTGGTTGTGGTGTCACCGTACAAGTGATACGTGAATCTACGAAACATTACAAGTCTTTATCTAAAATTTTGTTACAAGTCCTAGCATAAAACACACTTATGATGACTAATTATTTTAATTTTGCTAGAAACGACTCGTTATTGGACTCAATATAGACTTCATTATACTTCGAGGCTCACTCTTTCCAAAGAAGCACTACGATTCATTGAAAATTTCTAAAGCCAATTGCTCAAGGTGATACAAGGAATGAAGCAACAGATGCATTCATCTGAATAGACCATCGGGAAAAGAAAAATCATAGATTAAAAAACAGGTCATTTCTGTATCCTAAACTCCAATGATAATCGCTCACCGTTGATCTGTATTCAAGAAATTACGTTTTTTGCTTATAAACATATTGCTTGCATCAGGAAAAACAGCAGGCTTCTTGGTCGGGGGTCTCTTCTATATAAGCCGAAAACTTTGTATTGAAGTTTCATCGATCAGTCATGACAACATTTAGCATTTTGAGAGGGCCATCAGCTACAGTATAGCCTAAGGTTGCTACTCTACTGTATTAGTTCTACAACCGCTAGCTACAATGAATGATGATGTAGGTACTATTGGTAGGTAGGACCTAAGATTACTCATCATAAGCTTAGTTTTAGCATCATTATGAAGAAGAACGGTTTTGAGCTGACTTGATAGGACTTAGCTATGCTTTATTTCAATTCGATTCATTTTACAATCCTAACGATAAAGGGAATGGTTTCGGCCCTGCTAGATATGCATAACTTCCGGTCAAGTACAAATACATGTACAGTTTCCAGTTTGATAGTCGGAGCTATGAGTAATGACTTGTATAATGCACAATAGACGCACTGTAACAGTCGTGAGATAACCTGAGCCTACACCAATTTAAGCCCAAAGGCAAATACTGTATTAATAATATTACCTCAAAGCTACACCAGACTTAACATCAATGATGAATTAATAACTTGACGTCTCTACAGAAAGTAATAATTTCTACTCGGCGTAAGCTTTCTCTTCAACACGCGTAACTTGGCACTAGTGCGGTAGTAGTATCCAAATGTTATTTCAGTTTTTTTTTGCACGACATACGCTACATCGAGTAACTTGTCTTTAACTATCGCCGTATACCTATATAGGACAATCGCGCGTATATGCGTAATTAGATAGCAAGTAATTTTTCACAGGCCACTATGGCTTACGTTATCTATACAACGGGTTGCGTCATAAGAGAAGCGAACTAAAATTAGAAGTCATGCATC
Source organism: Parhyale hawaiensis (assembly GCA_001587735.2). Lineage (NCBI taxonomy): Eukaryota > Metazoa > Arthropoda > Malacostraca > Amphipoda > Hyalidae > Parhyale > Parhyale hawaiensis. Next base: position 1,993,633 of record LQNS02276621.1, read on the forward strand.
GATATCGAGTAAAACTGTGAAAAGCTGTAAAAAGTGATAACCATCTCTTGGGAGACGATGGAAAAAAGAGAAGAAACTGCCGTGCTTTATATCCACACTATACTTACGTATAAAACAGTAAACAAAGTGGTAAGACAACAAGGCAGATGCACAAGATGCATGTGAGGTGCTCGTAAACTGAAATGCTGGGCAACAGTGCTCTCTTATGACTAATAAGAATGCAACTAACACGCTTTCAAACAATATACGGTACGATGGCAGTCCCATTTGCAGCGAAACGCGTGACGCGTATTGATAGAAACTGTACTGTCAGAAAAGTAATTTTTTCTGGAGAAAAAAAAAACCTAAATTAATTTGCTTTGCTATGCATTTCTTGTTTGCGAATAGCCAAAAATAGATTCTTATCTCGGCGATTTTATGAAAAATTTATATCACTATTCTGCAAAGCGCCTCTAGCTTTTTTCCAGTAAAATTTCAAATCTTCATAAGATAGGAGAAAGTAACCTAGCTATTAAAACTAAGAAGCAACTATGTGCAAGAAATCAGGCTGTAGGGAGATTGCACTATGACTGAGGCGCGAGATCTACACCTAATACAGCAGAGTAAGTACGCCATTACCGTGCAGCAAACACTACAGTGCGTCATCAAGTCAAACTGAAGCGTCTAGCTTTTGTAGCTTTAGAGCAATGGCTGGGGATATTAAGTCGTAGCTATAGCGCAGCTGCCGTGTATGCTACGCCGTGTATTCTACCCTTCAACTAAAGGTGAAGAAAAAGTCCAAATTCACTACACACCTAACTGGGAAATCCACATGCAGTGGCTCGCGCAGTAGGTACATGAGCGAAAATCCCGGAGGAGTGCACGGCTACAGTCGACAACAGATTATCAGAGCCATCACATCGGAGACGGAAGGCTCACGTGACAAGTGCTAGCCCCCCGACTGTACTTACTTATTAAGGTTAGGTAAAGGACCCCGCAATGGAGTATGAATGCTTGAAAGCAGCAATCAGACTATCGCAAGAATTCACCTGCTTGGCTAAGAGGTGGCCGCACAAGCTTATAAGTGTGCAAGTACTGCACCTTAACATCATGCCACGGAGGGTATGTAGCTAGGTAGCTAGATATTTAAATCAAATATGATGACGTACGGTAATGTTTCCCGTATGATAATTGCAGACTTATCCTCCACCAAACTGGTTAGGGCTGTAATACCCGTTGGTTCCGCAACGTCTGAGTAATGTGATTTTGGTTAAATTGCGCGATAATTTCTCACCACCAGGACACGACAAAAAGTCGACTCAACGGACGGTAGAACGACGGTCCGCGACATTAGCACCACTTCGCGTGCGTGATGAGAAATTGAAGAAATAAACTTCGGTTTCCCAGTTTTTACTTTCATAGCCCCGCAATGAAAATCGAACTTCACAAGCGATGTTTCAAAGAATGATATTTTTACGAGAAACCAACCCATTATTGCGTACTTGGTGTTTATAAAAGAATACTAAGACAGCTGTGAACCAACAGAGTAACAATCCTGGCCTGCTTGGTGTAGGACACGGCGGTGCCTAAGAAGGAGTGCAACTAACCCAGTGCAGAGCGAGCGGTGTGAGAGGGTGTAGAGTGTGAGGAGGGGGAGGCGGGTGGTGCGGGGGAAGGTTCGGGGCACTGACAGGGCGGGCAGACCGCAGGTACAGCGGCCGCAGAGTCCTCTGATGGTTCGCCAGGAGCTGTAGCTGCTACATCAATGACACAAAATGCAATAACAAAACAACACAGGAGAGAAGCACATACATCTGGCAAAATAAAGAAAAGGTGTGCGCTTTAGGTCTAAACGAAGGAAGAAGCACACGGAAACGCGAAGAAGAGCTTTCCTTGGGCCACCATATTCCCTAGACAGTAATGGATCAGTTTGCACTTTTATTACTCAAAGTCATTCACGACAAAAAGCTTCAATATTGAGGCATGACATAACAGATTTTTCAATTACTTTCCACAGGACTGTAAAATCACCTAGCAGGCATTACTTTTGTAAAGTCATTGGGGCTTGCATAAAATTAAATTTGAATGCGTGCCCACGCGACAGAATATTCGAACACTTATGGCACAGAGTTCCAGGGGCCCATAAGATTGCTCAAACTCGCGGGAACCTACTGAAACATTCCAGAAAATAATATATGCATAAAATAAAAGGTAGGCACTCCAGCACAAGATAATATTAGACCCAGGAAATGGACACCGCAAGCTTGAAATCTGCCAAACAGCGAGTAAATTGTCACACGCACGACAGTAAAGGCTAGGTATGTTGTGACACTATATAGGAACAGGGCTGACATGCTTATTGGCTTCTTCGGTAACGAGAAGAGGCAACGATGTTCCCATTAGAAGGAAGGTTGGACAATAATTTGAGACAATATATACAAAGACTACTTTATTTTTCAATTGTATTTTGCATTTTGAACGCACGATTGATCCTTCAGCATTCTCACACCCTCAAAGCCAGTAAGCTATCAGTACATGTTCTTAAAAAGATGAGGGTACACTGACTAGCCTACTACATCACATAAAACACTCTGCACACTAACAGTTATACTAAACTAATACTGTTTTGGGCTGGAGCAAAAACGAGTGCGTATGTATATCACGAGATACAAGACTCGCTCTTAAATGAATGTAGTAGACTGATTGCGAAAGGATGATTCAGTAGACTCAAAAATGAGGTTGTTTATACACACGAAATTTTCTATAATAAAAATAGTGACTGTCCATACAGTGATAACTAAAAATTCAGTTAATAAACTAAAAAACTGTAGTGTTTAGCGGACACTGTAATAACAAGAATAATAATGATCACAAGAAGCCTAATAATGAGCACCACAGGCAATACCGAGTGGCAGACTACTCGATACCTTCGCTTATTTGCTGTTAAACAGAATTTTAGCGAATTGTGAATTAAGTAAAAAATTAAAATTGAGTGTGACGTGACAGGAACTGGAATATACAAGATGCTCCATTATTCATTGCCTATAGAAATTGCTATGTGTACCGGTAAGTGTATATATCGATTGCCTTCAACTGCTAATTCAACCACCACTAGTACAATACAATGAGTGTACTGATATGCGATATGGTCAACACACGTCAAAACGAATACATGAAACCTCTCTCACTGCAACACACGGTAGGCATAGCGTCTCCATTACCCTTATTTCAACCAAGCTGTTAGTTTTGCTACAAGGTTTATTTTTCCGTAACATTCCCTGGGGGGAAAAATAGCCTTTGCAGCAAAACAACAAAGCCTGGTTTAAAATAAGCTTAAGACATGTCTCACTAGTGGCAACAGAGAAAACAAGTGCTCTATACATGAGGCAACAGTGCGACGCTCACCGGCAACAGGAGAGGGCGCCTCGACAGGGTGAAGGTTGTTCTCGCCTCCTGTAGAGCACACGGGCACACATTACAGACTGGGCTACGACACTACAGTCAAAAAACGAACAAAGATCTCCTTTGCTGTACAGGGCAAACGTCACAGCAGAATCAGGTAGAGAGAATTGGAAGTGGAGCCAACGTTGAAGAAGTCGGTAATGAAATGGTTGAATGGAAGTAGGAGCGGTACGGAAATGCTGAAATTGAAGTAAAACCGACAGTGAAATAGTGAAAGTGGAGTACGACCGCAATGAAATGGAGGACCAACGTTGCAAATAGTTACAAAACATATATGCTTACATGCTGCAAGATGCTTAATATCGCTAATTGGAATAGAGTTTCAGTGAAGTACACCAATGAAGGTATAACGGTGGAGAATGAGCGAGTGGATTATGGAAGTTAGCAAATACGACGGCGTATCAGTAGGTACTATAATAGTATGGTTTTCCAAAAAATATCAACGGGAGAAAATGATATTCAACGTTCAAGAAAAAAAGCATACCAGACCGAAACTGGAATGGATGCTGTTCACGGACCAAGTTTACACACGAATTCAATTAACACCGATTTGGAAAACGGGTTAAAACTAGAAGTAGGAATATTGCGTATAGTTACAGAGCATAAGAATAAGAGTATAGAAACACAGAATTACTTAATATGCAGCAAGCCGTAAAGATAACAATCGGCAGGGTCACAATAACTGAAGCAGAAGGGTATGTCTGCGGTAGAACAATCCTAAATATGCAGAATGCGAACTTGGCAATCTTATGGCAGTTAAAAAAAAAAGGAAAATTTACGAGCACAGATGCTCTAAGGAACCGCAGACAAAAACAAGCATTGGATGACAGTATTATACAGGTACGTACGAATAACACAGAAGATATTGAAGCCAAGATATAAGGTAATTAATGACATCAACAAACGGCGAGTTACAAGAAATCAGAGTGGACAGTAAACTGCACAACTGGATGAGAGTGAGCAACGAAAACTTAGATAGCAACTTTAAAAGAAAGGAATACAATGTAAGCAAAAGGAAGATTACTCAGAACGTAATACTGCATATAACAAGTAGCAGTGGGATTAGCCACGAGACAGAATACGTAGGTATAGCTGGAACCGAAAGCGAATCGGGTTACAGCGGTAACACCAATAGAAGCCTTCGATAGGGTAAATTAAAACCAACAGAACCACAAGCCACAACTGTGATGCGAATTTGGAAACGTTCAAATCTATGCTTTTAATAACAGCCAATTCTCAGAATTACTGCAATTGCATTCGTTGGTTGGTTAAAACCTCCCTAGCCATAACAATGAAGTTTCAAGATAGGAAAGGAAAGAATACGTGGCAGGTATGGTAAAAAATAATGAGTTCGAGAGTTGCCTCCATAGAGACGCAGCGGACGTTTTAAAAGAGGAATAGCACAAGACATGTATTAAGTCAACCGAAACGTGGAATCCACGCACGAGGTTATTCCCACACTGCTGAACGTACATGAGTAATGCAAGTCGGGAAAAAAAAAAAAAAAAAAACAGAACAAAACTAGAGCACTCTTGAGAGCGCATACCTCCGCCAAGCGAGGCAACGGTAGCAAATAATTAAATTGGCTCTGAAACCATAATTTTCTTTGTATAAACTCCAAAATCTAACCATTTGTGCCTTTTGACAGTAATAACAGCTTGTGCAATTTTATTGAAGATCCGTTCATAACTTTTTGAGTTATACTGCTAACAAGCGTTAAGACAAACATGAGTCAAACATATAAACGAACGAACAGATCTGCACCAAAATTTATGTCTTTTAACATTACTAACAACCCATACGAATTTCATAAAGATCCATTCATTATTTTTTGAGTTATGGTGCTAACGAGCATAAAATTAAAAACAGTTGAAAACTAACGAACGAACAAACGGATCATTACCAAAATTTGGTCATCTACTCTTTCTTATATACCTAACAACTCATGTGAATTTCATAAAAAAACCATCGATAACTTTGTGAGTTATGGCATTGAGAAAAATGAGGCAGAAAACCAAACAAACGGATGGACATATCTTCACCAAAAGGTAAACATCTGTTATTCCTAACAATCTCTGTAAATTTCGTCCAAATCGGTTCATAACTTTTTGAGTTATCTTGGTGACAGACAGACAAAGAGGCAGACAGACAAACACGACGAAAACATAACCTCCTTGGCGGAGGTAAATATCTTTAAGAGAAGTACGAAACTGTAAGGAAGTGCAAAGTGGCCACGAAATCATGAGCCGAGCTATGCCTTCGGTGACCCATGGGGCTAGCGACTCCCAGTAACATAGGTAGGGCGAGCCTACCACTTAACCCTATGGACCATCCTAACTGGGCCAAGGAAGCGTTTAGCTTTGTTAAGGGCGACTGTTATTAAGGAAGATAATTTCTTTGAGAAAATCAACAGCAGTTGAGACGTAGCACGGTTAATTAAAGTTAGACTTTAAAATATACACAAGAAAAGAATGGCCAACAAAAGACGGACAATAAAACGGAATTTTGGGGAAGAATTACACGGTTTTATCAAATTCTTATGCAGTTTAGCTGTCGGACGGGGTAATGACTAACTTGCTTATTGCCAGTCACAGCCACAACGCTACGAAGGCTCGTTTTCCCTTAGGAATAATGCAGGAACAAAGAGTCCTCGTAGTAAAGCAACACAGCCCGGCTAAAATAAGGTTTAAGACTGTGAACCGTGAACAGAGAGATACATAACATAACAGATGTCTATTGACACTCACGTTTGGGACACAAGTAGTGTACTCCTGAGGTGACGTTCTGGAAGGCCGGCTCGCTGAGGTTGCTGTGGGCGGGGGCGCACTGCCCTGCGCCCTCAAACCAGGCGCAGTACGGGTCCTGCATCCCCACGCACTCGCTGTACAGGGAGCATTGAAAGTAAGCACGAGAACAGCACTCTGTCACGTGCACAGTTAAGGCTGTACGAGCCTGTGTGTTCGTCGCTTGGTTTGAAACCTCGTCCACGAAATACTGGAACTGGTGAAGCTTTTGATGTCGTACGCTTTCACGGCGAACTGCTTTGCGAAACAGACTATGTGATAGTATTAAATAGTGGTTTATATCAACTCAGTGGAGAATTACCCGACTCCAATACAATGAGTGTAAGCCAGAAGCAGGGCCATACTATACAGACAGAAGCCTAACTTATGAAAGGACATTAAGTTAGCAAGTCGTTCAATTCAACTACTTTCTAGGGATATCTTAATAACAGTCTTTCACTGTTTAAAAATGACGACGCGTGTGCTGAACGTCCGCTCGTAAATTGTCAGTGCCATTGCGTAGCGCGACTCCCGGCACAATGAATCTCTGATCTACTGACCCAACAATTGCCACGCCTTTCAGGTCCCACCACTTACTCACTCGGACCGTGGCAGACACGACACATACCTGCAGGAGGTAGCCTTGTGACAGCGCTGTAGGGGCACGGCAATGACAGCATCATCAGTGATCACAATAAGCTTCGTATCGCCTGTGGTTTGCTGCGCCAGCTGCAGGTTGGCGACTTGTGTTGGCTTATCGAACAGGTGGATCTCTTCGATGATGACACTATCCACGTCCCTGGAAATTCATCATAAGTCAGCGCTCCGAAAAACTGGCACAGTGAGAAGGAAACCGCCGAATGCAATATCATATATATTAAGCCTCCATCGGTACAAAAAAAAGACGCTCTAACAGAGGAAGAAATAAGGGGCACACAGTACCCACAGGGGAACCCATGCATGAAAGCGTTCCCCACATAGGTACGATCGATGCGCATGAGACAGCAAGTTGGGAAAGACGAGGAACAACAGAATCAAGTACCATCGGTATGAGTGTGAATGTGAAAGGAAATTAGGACGTCCAGAAGGCCAGGCTATAACACTGGCAATCTGTAGGGTGCTTTGGAGGCGCTTCTCCCTATAACACAGGATGGGTGAACACGGTTGTGTTCGAGAAATCAAAAGAGTTATTGCTCGGCGATGCAGAGTTTATGCAGCATTGCAAATATCCTCATTTTCTCAAAGACAATATACGGGGTGTACCAATAACAGAGAAGTAGAAAGTAGGAGGATCAGAATGCACACAACTTTGAAGCGCAAATATTCTACCTAATCCTACGTAGTTTAAGCATCTCTTCCGTTAGTAAGCACTTCGCTACACTTGTAGATGGATAACTTCACAAGAGCAGTTACACTAACTGTAGCCGTATTGGGAATAGAATCATCAGTTCTCAGAAACATTAGGGAGACGATGAAGAACACTGACTTTCAGCAGCAAGAAGAAACCCAGTATATAAAAATAGACACAAAGTGAAGGACGAACATTTTCCCATTTCCAGAGATGTCGGTATACTGAATATTGTGCTTTACACATTTCGGATGTCAGGAAGTGCAAGATACGAAAGATTAGTAGCTATTAGCTATAACGCACTCGTTAGTGTGCGGTGCCAGAGCGTTGATCATCTTGAGGATGACACCGGAGTCCGTGGCTAAGAAGAGCACATCCACATACTTCGACGGAAGCAGGAGCGGCACCTGAGGGTCCACGGCCAGCTTGCTCAGTTTGAAGCTGAAATAAATTTACAAATGCGGGACGTTAGTCAAAATTAGCAGGATCACCTAACCCCTTAAGGGATCAGCAAAAGACTTACTTCTAGTGACCTACTAACTATTTTGGATCTCCTATTACGGTACTACTTTCTGGTAATGGATAGTGCCTCTATAACTAGTTTTATGTAATAATATTATCTCGGGTGTGACTTCCAATAGAATAGGATGGAGAACATTGCATAGAATAAGCTGAATGGAAAAATTACCCACCGTCAGAATGGTTGAGGTCACCATCATTAGGTCTACTTTCGAGGAACACACGTGGTTGAGACCAACATAATTAGGCCAATATGTGTATAAAAAAAACTCACTCAAATGAAGCTTTGACCAACAAGGGCCTGTTGTAGAAGGTGGGCACGGCGCGGTCCATGAGGGGATGCATCTTGGCGAAGTTCATGGTCTGTTCCGGTAGACTTCTACTGTCCTCCACGCAGTCACCCGGCCGAGGTTCCGGTACCTGCAGACACAAGCCGTCCAGAGAACATTCTATACGCTGTATAAGCGGCAAATTTTCACAGTGTAAAGCCAGGATTGGTATTTAGCTTTTACACGTGGAGGGAGGGACGCTAACTATGTACAATGGCGCGTAGACATCGAACTGGGTCCAAATAAACACTAGCGATAGAATATTAGTTAAAAATATCAATGGTGGCGTACTAACACAAATCTACGATCAACACCTGGTCGCTCCACCAATATCGGTACCAAATGGAAACAAACGTGAGATATGATAAACAGCTTCGCTTTTTTAAACTTTATTTAAAATTTAATCATGGCTCAGTCGTGCGAATAGCACAATACGGTCGGTATACTTGGTATATTGCACGGATGATCATCCATGAGAGAAGCGGTTAACAGGACAGTCGATACGAGTAGCGTCAGTGTAGCAGTATTGGTAGTAGCTGGGCCTACTGTTCTGCCCGTGGAAGTAGTATTTGAGGTTACAGTGGGTTGACATAAGTATTGGCGTATTTTACTTTTTTAGTAGTAGTATTATTGAGCCTACTGAAACGGATACTGGGACCCTTACAGCGTGGTTAGGAACGGGCAGCCAGTTGGAGTTGACGGACTCCTGATGCTTGAAGCGTCCAGCAAAGGATTCCTGGATATCCTTCATGGAGAAGACACACACGGCAGAGCCGGGGATGGAGTTGGGAGGGGTGTTGAAGATGGCGTACACCAGCGAGTGCGACTCTCCGTCGTACATACCGTCCACGACGTCACTGGTGGACTCTGCAAATCAGAAGAACACGTCCTGCTGAGACGGGCCGGCTCCAGTTCCGTACACATAGGCACGTATAAGGCAAACATATCTTTGGACACTAACCTATAGTACGCAACTGATAGCGACAATGGACTTACGAATTTCGTCGAAATAGAAGGGGAACTCTCCCGGCACGGAGCAGTTGAGCCTGGTTTTGAGGAAGCTCGTCCAGAAGTTCTGGTACATGCCGACACCGCCACCACGATCCTGCTTGCAGACCCTCGCCACCCTCGAGTACACGAGCTTGCCGCAGTTCATGTACTCCACCGCAGTCTCCCGCAGGAAGAAGAACACGTGGTCGCCATATTCGAACGAATGCACGAAGTCAGGAGCTGCACAATGAGACAAACTTAAGCCCAAGGTTGACACAAAGTAACTGCTATAGCTGAACAGTAGATGATGTACTCGAAGGGTGAGGGTAAATACACGAGCAGCTATGTCAGATATAAAATTATGATGACATTGGTAAGGAAAAATAGGTCAGCCCTGTACGATGCCCTGTTTAGTAAAACCACTCTACCCAGAAGAGCTGCAATTAGAATGTATAGATCACAGATTACGAGCCACTAAGGATTCATGTAAGGTAAGATTAGCCTCATCTACAGCAGCTGTGTTATTATTCTCAACCTTAATCAGCTGCAGCCAAGAGCAGTACTGACCATACGCGACATGGTCCAGTTAATGAAATAAACGTTTTGCTGACAACTCGCGAGTTAACAAAGGTTTATAATTGGAATATCGAATGTACCTATTCACGCTAAGATAGATTGTATTAATGAAATTGATCCAGAAATTTTTACAGTAACACTGTTAGGGTCTACTCTTGAACATTTTCTACGAATACAGTCTTAGAAAATGGTAATGCGATGAGGTGAACTAAAGTTTTGAGCAGGGATGTGTAAACTACGGTACGCGCCACGCGGGTCAAATCCGGCCCTTAAGTCTATTTTAATCCAGCCTGCCGAAGACTTCACGATTTCTCACAAATAAAAAAAATTTTAAGCGCTTATTATCAGATTTATTCTAAAACTGCCTACCTGTGGAAAAAATATTATTTTTATGGCCCACTAAAAGTAAATGTAGTAATAACACTGCATTTCTTTTCCTGTTCAAGTTTGATGTGTATGCGGGTACTGGTCCGGCCCGTCTGTCAATTTTACAAGTCCATGTGGCCCCCCGAGTCAAAAAGTTTGCCCAACCCCTGGTTTAGGGTAAAAATGGAGGCTCAATTGTGCTCGAACAAATGAAGGAAGTGAGAAGCTGCACAGCTGACCTCAGAATTATAACATGGTAAAAATACCGAAGTAATTAACTCGCTATAAAATACCAACCAACAGTCAACAATGTAGTTACTCTAACGAGTGGAGAATGTCAAGAGCTGCACAGCAAGACGCTGAACCACGACACAAATCGAGGTAGAGTCAGCAGCAGTTGGTTGACACTAGACGACAAAAGCGCTGCTTTTCATAGGTAGACAAAAATTTATAGTGGTAACTTCAGAGGCCGTCCGTAGTCAGAGGGCTAGTTAGTCCATAAATTTCTTACAACCTCCTTAGCTCCAATACAGGGTTTTGCGAGAAGAAAAAGAAGCAGAACGTAGTATGTCAATAAAAAAGATGAACCCCAGCACGTCATGAAGAGCAAGGGAACAATGAGCACGTTAAAGAGGAAGATAGATACTAAAGAAACAAAAGGTTAAAAATAAATAAACGCAGGAGAAGAAGATGACTGGAAAGTATCACCATGACGTGACTCACCGTTAAGAATTTTAAGATCGTTATGGTCGGTCTTGAGCGGCTCACGGAAGATGAGGGGAATTGTACCCTGGAAGTCTGCTACGGTGCCGGAGTACAGCTCTCCTTCTGTGGGGTGCACACACGGTCCATTAGCAGGACAATATTGAAGCTTCTGTCGCTAACACATACGAAATTAGGTAATTGCCGAGTAAATCCTTCATATTAGATCGCTACTGATCGTCTAGAATTCGGAAATAGCGGGACAATACCAATTAGGTAATTCAAGGGCATAGTTTAACCATTACAGAATGCATAGTGGACAAATGAAGAACAAGTATTATTTCCTTATACATTAGCTTTACATTGTCCACTTATCTATTGCTACTAAAGGAGAAGAAACGCGAGCCCTACTCTCAGCCTTAAAATGCGTCTCACGAAGGCCAAGCGTTAATAATTTATATTGGTGATTTGATATAAATTGTTTTCTAGGAAAGAAAATGGCAACAGAAACAAGGTAATTATTGTAATTATTATTAATTATTGATACTTTATAATGAAACGCAATCAAAGCATAACATAAAAATAGGCTACTTCAATTTACAACCAGCTGATCGGATAACATACCAGCGAAGACGAAAGTGGAGTTGTGCCGCGGATCGTAGGGACACTTTCCAATGCCATTCCCTTCGAGATACACTAAAGTTCCATTGCTCTGTAAGAGAGGAACCAGGTTGGGTGAATACCGTACCTCACACCTCAAGTGTGAAGGAGGGAAACACGTTTATGTTATCAATGATATTTTTCTTTTTGCAGGGAAAAAAAAAAGTCCGTCACGGGTAAAATTTTAGCAGGTGAAAATGCATAACAAAGCACGTAACACTGGCGACCGATGACACTTCTACATATGTCAGAGCGAGTGCACAGAGAAGCTATTCTTAAATAGCTATGGTTATCGCTACGAGTTCTTTAATTTAAGTTTACAAGTAGATGAAGCGTGAAGTTGTCTATATGTATATTGTAAGGTAAAGCGTTGGCATTACACTGAAGATGCCAGGCAGTAGTATCTACGTAAGAAAATAACACCATATGTCCAATATTCCAAAAACAAGTCAAAAAAAACTTTAGTATCATTAGAGCAGACCATACAGCAACGACCCACATCTTGCGTAAATTGTAGAACAGCGGCATCTTCATGACTTGAGATCACACACGCGTGAATCTATAAGACTTACTACGTCGTTAGTCGTACCTTCCTAATAGTTACTCCAGGTCACTCTGACGCATTAGCTGCTCTGAACATTTCTGATCAAGGGATTTGGTTAGCAAGAGCAGCTAGGATTTTTTTTAGGGCGGTAAATTCATTTTTTTTAAAGTTTCAGCTAAAAGTAGCAAATTTTTGTGTGCAATATTTCAATGACAATAAATGCAAACTTTTTGTTCGCAATGGGAATCTACAGTAAAAATTACGAAAAAAGCAAACCGTAGTACAAATGAAGAATACTAACGGATAATAATTACGTTAGCTATGCAATATCTTTGCGACCACGGCAAAATACGTACAAAAAAAGAATAGGTAAACAAAGTCTGACAAGCAAACAATTATTTCTCAGTTTTGTTGTTGCCGTTCCCTGCATGCAGCTACGCAATAAATACACACACACGCACCTGTACGGTATAGTCCCGACAGAGAGGCTTGTAAGCGTTGGTGCCACACACCAAAAATTCACCATCTCTTTTCTTTGCCAGTACTCGTATGTAGTTCTGACAGTCGGACTGTGGGAGTAGAAAAGGACGTACATTTAAGGATTTTTCTCATAACATAATATAAATATAAACGAACTTGTAGCAGAGACTATAGGCTAGATAATAACGGCGAATTTACTACACAAGGCTACACTAAAAAGACAAAATTCAGAACAAAAATACGCCACTCGAAAGAAACAGCTTTTACACAAATTAAATACTTGAATTATCAATTTAAGAAAAAAAAAAGACGTTGAATATCTGACTATAGCCATTTCTATACTACACAGACATTTCTTCATTGTGTTGGGTGTTTCAAAGGCTCCAGTCTCTTCTATCACTTCAAGAGTACTTTTAAGATCCGAATACAAACGGTGCTGCTTCATATGAAGTTACTAGGTGCCACAAAATTATATTTATGGTAAAAATTAACAGCCAAGACTCACCTCAGATTTTCCTTTACTGAAACACATGCTGCTGTCTGCCTGAGTCGAGTACCATACAATTCTCTGCACAAACAATGATATAGCAAAGTTAATAATTAAGTGATATTGCGTAACTATTGACAGTATTTGCCACCTGTTCAAATCCTTCAATCCCACAGGAAAAACTTTTTACTCGCATCTATCGTACAGTACCAGGGAACATAACGGTGTTTAGAAAAAAAAAACGTTCAATCCAAAAATGTTGAGTTTCGAAACGCTCCAGTTTAATTTATGAGCAGTCGCAAATTTCTCATAAGTCGAAAAGAAGGAGACAGCCATAAATTACGAGTTTTCCAAATAGTAGGTAGAGGAAAACAACCGTGGTAGTTCATTATGACCACCACAAAGTAAGAACAATGTTGACTCAGTTACAAAAAAGTTATATATCAACTGTGGCCAAACGGTAAGTAATTCATGAAACCGCAGTGCCCATTACAAAGAACAACAGCACCAGGCAGCGAATGTCCAATAGACCACACACTGAAGGGCAACCATCGGCTCTGGAGTGACGAATTAAACATGAGAACATTACTGCCCATCAATAAATCCATGCAGACTAGACTTGACCATAACGAAGCGTCATTACTTTTAACGGATTTTAACTTGTCAAATACACGCAGAGATTGATCTGGTTAACGAAATAATGCTTCCATGTTTATCTTTTGAATTCCAGGAAACTAGCCTTCATACTAAATGTGATATTTAAAAATCGTTAGCAATATTGGTTCTCAAAATAAGAATGTTTATGTCTACTTCATTTTTGTTCCCTTAGCTAGAGAATTCTCTCTGTGGACACAGCAGTAATTGCTGAAGGATGGTACAAGAATACTGTATTGGTTCGAATAAAAACATTTAAAAAGGAGGGGGAAGCCATGGCGAACTGGGTACAATAAGCCAGCCTGCTGCAGCATGTTACGCAGGGAGGCACCCTATCTAAGTAACGTGAAGCAATTTGAATTGTTATACTCTGAATATGAGCGTAAGAGTAGACGCCAAGCAGCTACGGACAGAAATCTTCTCCTGTGAACTGGCTAAAGCTTGAAATATTGTCAACGGACGTCTATCCAACGAAACATCGATGTTTTGATGGACAACTTGCTATGGGGCTAAATTTGCAAAGGGAACAGTTCTTCAATATATAATGGGTTAGTGAGGCCCATGTTATTCGGTGAATTAATTGTGACACCACAGGGGCAGCTGGCGAGACTGGCTCTTAACAACACAACGCAGGACCAAGGTTTCTAGCTATCTGAAACTTAACTTGAATCAGCTGTACTTTTTCTAAAGTATAATACTCTAGTTATAACAGTATTGACTCGATGAAGTAGGTACATACAGTCTACCCATAATGTATTTAAAACTTAGGAAAGAAAAACCAGGCATAAATATTATTCAGTTTGTTATATAAGTAAACTTTTTTATAATAAAATGGAAAAGAAATAAAAAACATACCTCAGCTGCAATTTGTGTTGCTCTGAAGTGACTGAAACTAGAGGTGTTTTAAACGATAGCTTATTAATTTTGGGTAAAGAAGTGCGCATACGCAGTGGGATACTTAAACATATATGTGAATAAAAAATGTACCGATAACGCTTGAAAAAATCTGTTTGTAGGAAATACATTACGTATAGGAATAGCAGAATATAGTAAAATGTTTGAAAAAGAAGGAGCTGTGGTGAGGGTTGTCACTGAGAGACTTAGCTCTACACAGCAATGTCAATTACACATGATGTTTCAAACAACACGCTTCTCAAAACACGGGTTTCCAAATGCCTTGAGATACATACATAGGTGCCTACTGTACCTAGCTCCGAAAGACACAAGTCACAATACTTACAGTGCTGCTGTCTTCAGTCAGGTCCAGGGTGCTGATGTTGAACACGATGTTCCTGAAAAATAAACGAACACAATGAGGTGCAATCGCTGAAATGGTGATATTGTTAGTGCGCACCGTATATATCAGGATATAAAGTTACACACCCGTGTGAAGTAAGAGATTGTGCTAATATGATAGACTTGAATTGAACTGAATGTATCAGAATCTGGGTAATAAAATACTTAAATTATTAATAAAAATGACTCTCGGATATCAGTTTCACGAAAAATAGGGTAAACGGCAGCTGTAACTAGCCCTTGTCTGGTGCCGCTCAGAGGAGTGCATGGCTGCAGTCAACCACAGGTTGTCAAAGCTACGCATGGCGTCACTGACGAAAGGCTCACATGACAACTGCACCCCCCCCCCGGTATCAGTAGACAATGGTTGACAGAACTGCACTACGACCACCAAGACTTTCCCTCCTGACTTGAAATAGAACGTCCGGCTTCGTAACAGTGAGAGAGGTAGCTAACACTTCTAACCGCCAAACGATGAGGTGTATGAATAGCTTATACAGTATACTGAATGATCCAAAGGGTCACGGGCAGTCTCGTTACGACAAAAATCATCTGTCACCGGTATTACGACAGCTACAACTGCAGCTAGCAACTGCCTAACAAGTCTAACTGCCAGAGCTCCAGTCATCAATGAACTGGTTATAAATGACGAAGCACATCGCATCACCAACACATATCACTGTCGACTCTGGGGAGATTTATTCCAATAGCGGTGCTCTATGAGCGGGCCAATCGGCAGAGGCATAATTCGTGCTGCGGCCGGCGTCCAATTGGCCGGCACACAATGCCAGCGGTAAAATATTGGGCCAGCAGAAAGTATCCGCTCAACAAATATTAATTCTGCTACGAGAATTGAAATTGATGCTAAAGCGAGGCCCGCGCTTTTCGTTTTGTTATACGTTCAATAAATAAAAGCTATCAGGGAAAGAGTTCATTGGGAGTTATTGACGCAAACGACGGCGAGGGAAGCGACGTGCTAGCGGGAGGTAGAGTGGGCGGAGAATGTAAATAACGTAAAAAATTAGACTAACATACAAGCCGCAGGCTTCAATAGGGCGCGGTTCATCACTATGCCAAGTTCTGGTCTGAACGAGTTTGCAACGTGTATAATCAAGCTTAATATGCGGCAGGTCTAAGCTAATGGCATACTGTGCTACTTGATTTTCATTTACCACCCTGATAGATGGACGTGAATGTGGGTCATGGAATACCTGTGTTGGTGATGAACAAAGGAACGAATTGCTTGTACGCGTATATTAGCTAATAACCATCACCGGAGAGTAGTCATCGTCAGTCGCAGAACACAAAGTGAAAAAAACGAGTTTGAAAATAAAAGTAAGCAAAGTGGACACGGAGGAGAGACGCACAGAAGGCCTAGTTAATGCTACGGTAACCTGAGGGGACCGCTACTCATACCACAGAATACTGAACTAACATATCACAGCGGCAACATAAGACTTCGAACCTTATATAAGCGACGAATCTGAAGCGTACAGCGGCCTGACAAAACGGCGTACTGTATCTACTGCTCGACTGCAGCAGCCAGTAGCAGACGTTTAGCTTCACGCAAAAATACCCGTAGAAGGCTCACGTAAATATAGTAACTGAAAGTCATTTAGCTTTTAGAGAATTTTACCAAACATGCATAGCTACATAGCATTATATACCCAGGAAAAAAAGTTGACTAGTTGAAAGTTTTGGAAAATCTTCAACTGACCTAAAACGATCGCATCTGGATATTCCGATTTAGTAAACAATATACACATCCTGTATGCTTTGAATAGTCCGAAAGCTCGGAGTCAGACATAAAATACATAATAATACAGGCTTTCAAAACCACCATTATTACATATCAGTTACATATTATATTTATGGGTGCTGTATATTTATATAGAGATCATCTTACCTGGCCCCCACAAGGATGTAGTCGCCATCACGCTGCAGGAGACGGAAGTGGTCCGTATGGCTCTCATTGCCGTGGAAACTCTGCACTTGGTGGTCATCTGCAGGAAAAAAAAATAACATTAAATTCGGATACTAAGCTTGCACTAATTATTACAAATGTTTTCAAGCTATTGTACTGTCCTACCATGGGTCACAATTGTACCTCATCTTCAAAAGATTGCCAGCATGAAAAATTGCATTACATGGAGGAAGCTAATCTACGTTGAAATCAAACATTTTGAGTCCGCCCAACCGAGGTGTCAGTGACCTAGATTTGCAATACCGAAATAGGTACCCTTCGACGATAAATAGCACCACTAGCAACACTAAATACTCCACAGTAGCTACAGAAGTTTTGAACAGAATATAGCGACATACCAAAAAGCAGCACGCACATGAACACAATCTCAGGGACTATATGGAAACTTCTTATGCATTACCGGAAACTGCTAGAACAATAGTTTCAATCTTGTAAATGAAACTCTTCGCAATATCATCTCATGTGTACATAAATCTCCTTAAAATTCTTTACTGTGGAAAGACCGAGGGATCAACTGCAACGACATAATTCTTTTTGTAAAATAGGAAGAGAAGCAAAGAGCTCGCGCAGGAGTAGCAGCAGCAGCAGCCGAAGAATATTTCAAAGCTCTCTCTATTAAAGCTTCGTTTATCCTCTTCAGCGTCTGTGGGGGCAATTGAATGACACAGAGAATGGGAGGGAGCCAAGGCCGGGCTTATGATTTACACAACCAGTACCTACTGATGTAGCTATACTGTAGCAAGGTACTCTCGCGTGTATGTTTGTCACTGTCATGAAGTAGCGTGTCAGTTCGTTCCCCTCTAGATAGGTACTAGGGGAGTCTTCACCCTGTAACAGCCACTGTACCCAATTTGTAGGCGTTACAATTAGTGCTCTTCATACAAAAAGTGATGCTTAATTAAAGAGGCAGAGCGTCAACTCATGACCTGCCAGGTGTATCTCAGGGTCCCCGCAGTTCCAAGAGAGCTAGTCCTCCGAAAATTGATGTTTAAATAAGACGGTGAAGGAGTAACAGGGAAAAAAGACAGGAAATATTAAGAAGACTGAAGAAAGAATTTCCGAAAATAGCAAGAGCAGAGAGAGAAGCATAGTACTACCAGTATATTATTATCGCCAATAAAAGGTGCTAGCCGTGTGCAGGATTGGTAATGCAAGGGAGAGCACTGGAATATTTTTATAAACTGGAAGTCAGGCAGGAGAAATATTTGGAGTACCGTATTAGGTTTGCTTTGTCCTCGTTACTGCGGACTGACTCGTCCAGTGGGAGAGAGACCAACTATTTGCGCTTAAAAGTGAGCATTGCAACAGAAATGCTGCAAGTATGGTAGTGGGGGTCTGTGGAGCCCACGTTTGAGATAGGCACACGGGGCAGTGGAGTTCCACTGCAGCAACGATGGGCGCCGCTCAATTCATCTAACTCAATTCTTCTAAAACAAGTTTATCTAACGTAAAATTCGTCTAAGGAACAATTCATTTACTGTAATAGCAATTCGTCTAATGGAAAGTTCGTCCAAGGAACAAATGATCTAATCTGTATTACCTAGTACCTACAGGTTGAATAAAAGTAAACATTCCTGTTTATGCGTACTAATATTAACCAAAAGTAGCTACATGAAGTTTGGAAGTATTTAATAATACAAGGCTAACACACCGTAGTCAACAGAGTCGACTATAGCATTATAAAAAAAAGCTAGGCCTAGTGCTTATTAATGTACGTATTAAAAACAACGTAATGTACTTAGGTTAGTTAAGGTTAGGCTAGTTGGCGTTAGGTGAGTTTAGGCTAGGTTAGATTAGTTTAAGTTAGGTTAAGTTAGTTTAAGTTACGTTAACTTACATGTTAGTTTAAGCAAGTTTAGGTTTAGGATCGGTTGGTTAGTTAGTTGATTCACTTGAGAGAAAGTAGTTTTAGACGAATTGCGATTAGATGAATCGTTTCTTAGACGAATTTTAAATTAAACTTGTTTTAGACGAATTGAGTTAGATTAATTTGTTTGCCAGCAACGATACCCATAGCTGTGCAATGTGCATGGCAGCCACAGCGCACTCAGTTGCACCTGACAGTAGATAGGTACGAATCTAAGTCAAACGCCGCGCAGTAACAGTCGCAGTACATAAAGAGACGGGACAGCCACAGGCGCAGTAGAGCACTGTCCCATGCAGTAACTGGATCACTGCGGCAGTCGCAGTACTTACAGATACGGGACAGCCACAGGCGCAGTAGAGCACTGTCCCATGCAGTAACTGGACCACTGCGGCAGTCGCAGTACTTACAGAGACGGGACAGCCACAGGCGCAGTAGAGCACTATCCCATTCAGTAACTGGATCACTGCGGCAGTCGCAGTACCTATATCGGCATGGGACTGTTGAAAGCAGCGGTAGCGGGTGCAATAGATTAGGCCCCTCAGACTGGGACACACTTGATTGGGCCAGAAAGGCTCAATTGAGGACCACTGCAACCCCTGACACAGCGGGCAGCACACATTCAGTAACTAACCATTAATATTCGGCCGTCACCCAACTGTCGTATATAATAAAGCCGGCCGCTCCGGCCAATTTATGCGAGGCGAAGAGCTCTACTCCTGTAAAGCGAACGCAACGTTCTACTCCGCTGCAGCAGAAGCTCCGCAGCTGGCCAACATTGCATCATATTCCCTCTAAAAATACTGATATACTCGGTGTAATTTCTTTTAGAATTCAATAGTACTTTATTGCAAATGGGAACATAAAGTATACGGCGCGCCTCTGAGGATCAAAATAATATATTGGAAACGGCAAAATCGAGATGTGAGACAGAGCCATAGTGAACGGTTGCACGGTGCTGGCAGATGCGCAGCATGCCAATACGCAACTCCAGGGACTAGAAATGCGCTATAGTCAGACCATTTTATGAAGGCGGTTCGGTCGTGGTCCAATTCCTCAACAGCGGGGCCAATCCTATGGATATTTCTGAGATTTCTCTATATGCAGTTAGTGGGCGGGGCCAAGAACTGGGCTGAACAAAATATATATACTCATTGGCAACGCTATAGAGGAATTTTTTGACCATGACAGAACCGCCTTCATAAAATAGTCAGACTATAGTACCGTTTAATTGATATGACACAATTACTATGGAAAGCCCAATATTCTTCACCAAAAATGGTCACATAAAACTACCAGACACGTCAAAAAAAAGTTGTTAGCAGCTTGGTAAAAACTTCAGTAAACGACGCGTTTCTTTTACAAGGTGTAGTACTGTCATAAGCAGGCGTGGGTCTGAAGAGCAGCTTCAGAAATCATACGAAAACAGTGGTTACATTACTGTACCTAAATACAATAGGCAACGTGTAGTTGTAAGAACAGCTATAGTGATAATGAATTATAAATATATAGCCAATTATATAACTATTGGACAGAAATGACTTCCTTCAGCTCACAAAGAGACCGAAACCGAGACTTCTTCTCTTCTCTGAGATCGAGCCACTTGATACATCCACCGTCCGTTATCTAACATAAAAAATCTCAAAACGAGGTACCTATAATTTCGAAAATCTGTCCAACAGAAAAACGCAAGAACTTTCAGGGTTACGGACGCGTAGGAATCATGGGAAACGTCAGGTATGTGCTACAACGGCACACACGGGAAGAGGTTCACGAGGTCGCGCCCCCGAACTAATAAAGAACAAAACTCAAGCGCTCGCATCGAGCACAACGCGTGTTCGATAAGCAAATCGCTCGCAATCCCATCAGATATTCCAAAGCGCAGCGAATTTTAACGAAGGCGCTTGAGATCAGAGATGATAATGTATGCTGCTGTTAACTGCTATTCTCGAGACAATCCCCACATGGCAGCTGTAATCCCGCTAGAAGCTGGGGATCAAATCCCACAAGGCAGAGGCCAGCTCGTGGCATTAACGAGCTGGCAAAGCCGTCGTAAATAACGTCATCAGTGTCAATATTGCATAGCTGGACGGTCTTAAGGACAAATAACAGCGGATGTTATTACCCCTTTCCTTCACTTCCATTTGGACTTTCACAGCATTTCTCATGTCTTAGGACTGAAGGGGAAGCGTAGCTAGAAACCTACACACGGAAAGCGCCATATAGGCGAACGTAATCAAAGAGCATAAACTGCAAAATTATACGGAGATGTGAGCAAAATGTAAACGCGAGTATGTAGGATAGTATCTATACAGCACAACGAAGTAGGTAGCTTTGGAATTTTCCAATTAAACCATAATAAAATTTACGTGCAGTACACACATTCGTGCTAAATAAATGAATTCTTATTGGTAAGGACATCGCACTTCAACTGTGTGCTAAACGTTTGAGTAAAATAAAGTACATGCAATCTTCTGAACTTTCCTTTGTTCTTTCGATTATAGGATCACTTTTGTGTTACTTCAGTACAGAACTGTGTGTACCTTTTATACATAAAAGATTGTTTAGGTAAGAGCTTAAAAACAAGAAGAAAGTTATAATGACATTATAGGAGGATATCAGCAATCGCTGCCAAGAGAGAGGCATACATTTCCATTTGCCATCTGACTACACACTAGCGTACGATCAAACATTTATTATGAAAGCTTACAAACCTTACTTTCTCGAGCGGACGTGTAAATTTTATTAATAAATCTTCATGCTATTGCCTGTTTTGATCCGCTTTCTTCCGATAGCGCCCTTCAGCCAGAAGTTGGTCGATATTAATGAACTCGATACTGAATGAGAATTCTATTTTTATTCGGTATTGCAACACTTGGTATGCAAGTAATTTATAAATATCTTGGCACAGCTGACAGCTCCTTCGCACACTAGGGTAACATGTCTAGTACCCGTCCACCGTGCTGGTAGCCGTCCACTTGGCACAAAAACTTCCTGTGTGAAAACCAGCAGTGCTAGAAAGCCGTACATAGGCTCAAACTGTAGGCTACAACTTAGCTCACAGTTTAAGCCTATCTACAACTTTCTAGCACTGCTAGTTTTCACACAGGAAGTTTTTGTGCCAAGTGGACGGCTACTATATATAGCACGGTGGACGGGTACTAGACATGTTACCCTAAACGGCCGCAATTCAACGTTAACAATGCACGGGTTTCCGAATGGGGTGCAGAAGCTGGGTTTATGCAACTCAGTTGAAGGAGTTTTTTGCACCAATTTCGTGTAAATTTCGTTGTTTATCATCATAATTATGAGTTAAGAATTCGTAGGGGATACAAAAACATCCTGAAGTTTTCTATACGGGGTGCAAGACACAGAAAAGGTTGAAAACTAGTGACATAATGTAGCCGACCGCAGTAGTGTATAGGGAGAAAATCAAGGATGCCATTATAATCCTAATTCAACTGTTTTGGGCACAAGTGCATTTCAACCTAAAAGTAATGAATGGCTTATAACCACGCAGTGCAGTGCAGCACGCTACCTACAGGAGTCATCCCAGTAATGGCAGAGGGAGAGGTCAATTGAGTTTTATAAGCATATGCATTAGAGTTATATTTCCCGAGCGCTACCGTCGACACGCAGACACACACGGTGCCACTTGAGCCGTCGTGGAGCTTGCATTTTACGATGGCAGCAAGACTATGATATTAGGGCAGTTATGACCGCAGGTAGTCATACGTGTCTTCAGTGCGCCGCTCAGCTAACTGATATGGAAATTTGAATGGCGCATACTTAGCTACGTGGGTATTCAGAGCCGTACGTAGCAATGCTAAAGAAGTCTTTGCTATTTTTATAAAACAGGTAGGTCTTCAAAAGTCAGATTAAGATTTCAGTTGAAGGCGAACAGTATTTACATATATGTTCGTTTTAAAGACACGCAAAACATAGGTAGGGCGCTTTGATAAAACAGGAAACATTCGTATTAAAATAGTGATTTGTAGTAAAAATGCTTACTCAAATCGATTGATAAAAACCTGAAATTAGCACTATAGCGCTTCAGATAGATTTCTCTCTTTTCCACAGCTCATGGAAGGTCGGCTAGTGCAGCTCATGCCCTGTACACAACGTACAGCATATTACCCGTGCTAATACATACAACATACCGGAAACCTAAGTAGCTCAGCAAAGAAGCTAATAAATGAACGTCTACAAAAGTTACGCCGAGGACATATATAGCCACTGAGCACGCAGCAGCAGCAATGTTACACCAGAAGGCAGTCAGGCAGGCACGCACCACCAAATGAAGTAAATAAAAAAGACCAGTAGTAAACGAAATAGAGCGGTGTAGAGCACATACCGAGGGCCATTAAGCAATTGTCACTAACGCATTACGTAAACAAACACGCTCCGGTCACAGCAATTCTAGCGCTTGCCAGGGGATATAAAACACGGCAACAATCGCTTGTACTTTAGGGAGCAAGCAACACGGGGAGTCATGAAACGGACCTGAGCAATCCATAGCATTTACCGGCCCGTAAACAGCCTGCCTGCATACACTCCGCTACATTGTCATCAATCTCTACCTCCCCAACACAATCGTAACCTGCATGACAATTAACGAAGAATGAAAGATGACGAAAATTATTGGTTTATCTTCTAGTTCATCTCGAGACACATAGAGAGAACAGGTTTGTTTTAAACATAGCATAAACATGACATTTATGTTTTAAAACATTTTTGCCGGGGACGAGTTCATGCACATCCAAAGAAAAATACAGTTGAATCTATTCACTGTTTAGACCAGACCTCGTTATGGGGTGAAACTGAAGGGATGACCAACAGACCAATTGGGCAAACACGAGAACTATACCTCAAGGCTCCCACTGACATCCTCAACAGTATACGATGTCTCAACAATGTTAGAATCCCATTTACCTCTTACATCACGAAAACGTCACTACTGGTCTTCCTTGTGGCGTCACTACACACAAAAACGCCTAAGCTGGAACCGTAACGAATTAGTGACATAGCTAAGACTAGTTACAAACTTTAAGCACAAGCTCACTCCCTCTCAACAAACACGTGCTCGGAAAGATCGTTATTTTTCCTCTCGCGCTAAAATTAACGAAACGGACACACTTTAACTTGAAATCCTAATTAGAAATCAAGACGCACCTTGTTCGACTGTAACGTACCTATGCGATCTGTCTATTTTCCTCATACTTTATACCTTCCCAATTAAAGACTAGCTTCGAAGGCATGGAAAATCTTAACATGAGAGGAAATGGTTCCGCTGGGCGTTTGACAAGTTGAACTGCATTATCGGACACTGCGACCACACAAGCGCAGGCAAGGCTGAGGATGGGGTCAACATGAGTCACACTCAGCGCCGCCCGCTGCTGCACTCATTCATGTTGAGGGGCCTGAGCTTAACTCATTTATTATCTGCGCATGTATCACCAGATGACTAAGCTCCAACACTGCAGCATTACGAAGTCTTTAAAAACTTGAGCCCATTTGCGAAATAAAAGTGACATATTATTTTGGTCGCACCGGCACAACACAAAGAGGCGGTATAGGGACAATGAAATGAGTGTAACTTTTTTCCTAAGTGTCACACAGGTGTAACAGTAACCTGGGCCGATGTAAGGACGCACCCCTGACGGTAGGTCACTGGGCCGACGCTGGGCCGGACTTCCGGTGACCCAAACCGAGTCGAGCAGGAACACAATGGAACAGTCAACCCTCCCTCCCTAGCAGTGTACTGGTTCTTTACGGGAACATGGGAACTTTCGCGTACGTATTAAGTGTAACGAATGGAATACCAAAGCTGGACACGATTTAGAACCACTTAGTAACCACCGAACTTGGGCATTTCAATCGCTTTCAAAATGGATAAATGATACTTTCTTACGAGTTTGGGTCTCCATTGCGATCTGAAAAGAGGTAACGGGATGAACATGCATTGCCCATGCCAAGAAAAGCGAAGCGAAGAACCCGAGCTGGGAACATGAGAAGGACAAGAAGCAAAGATAATAATAAAACATAAGAACCGTCAAATAAATCATAACTCAGTAAACCAATCGTAACTGCGTAGGCCTATGTATGTAGTAGCCACGTTACTGCAAAAAACACCGAATCGAAAGTGTTTTTACTTTTCTGAAGAACTCCAGATAGCCCTAATTACCATCATCCTCCTCCATCCACCATTCATTCAGATAAGTATCATAGCATTTGGTGAGGGTTCCAAGAGTTCCCCCAGGGCCACATGACACCGCCCGGCTATCAACTCTTTAATTACAGGGAAAATCGATCGGCCTAACGGACATCCGGCGAAGTTAGGTAACTAAAGGGTGCGGATTATCCGTAGCCCAGTCGATACTGGAGAGCGACCACGCGTTCAATATTTACCCTCTCTGGACCGCCCACCACACAAACAACTTTGGCAGATTTCCATATCCGTTTCATCACCATCAGTTACCTATGTTTGAACCCCTTAGTGCTGCTGACATGTCTATCGCTTATGATTAAATTATTTAATTGTGTCATTTTGTCTGCGATTAAAACACTCGATTATACAGCTATTTCGTTACGAACAAACCACTCTGTTGTAATGTCACTTCGTCTATGCGTTAATCAATCTACAGCACCGATCCACTGTCCCAACCACATACGATAAATAACATTGTAAAGCTGTATTACTTCATCGAAAATTCTCTCGCATCATATCCAGTATCTACGACCTGATAAATCTAAAGTAGAGCATCGTTTGCTACCACCGACATCGCGGGAATCCTTACAGTTTGGTAAGCAAAAATCAATGTGTAAATTAAGGGAAAACGTGCTGAAATTAATATGAAAACCTATGTTACCAATACTCCAATCGCACGAATTTTCAACATTGTCCAATATTGTAATTCGTATTCCAATTCAAGCGCATATAAGACATGAATATGGCTAAAAAGAAGGACTACGGAGTCGGAAGACTGAAGTCCAACTCCGACGCAGAGGTATTTATTTCTAGGAGCCAGACTCCTTAAATACCATTAACATTTAGCTTAGCCATTTTTTTTTAATTCTAACACATTACCTTCTACCAAAATATATACACATATGAAGCTAAAACTGGTGTTTTCTGACATTTACAATATTTTACATCATCAGCATTATTTAGGAACTTAAGTTTACATATATTTATAAGTTATAAATATTGACCACGTATAAAAACTATTTATTCAGGCTAGCATACGCCAGCATTAAGCATAATGAAATACTTTCTTGGTACTTGCAACGAATTCCTACATTATTTGCACTATTTCGGGATGTGATATCTTTGATTAGTTTACAAAATATAAATAACTAGCATTAGGCCAGACTTCTTAGACTAGAACGTACTCATTCTCAATGATAATAACATGATCAAGCAAAAAATAAGTACGGTATATCTGCTGACATTCGTAATATCGGTCGACATTTTTATAGCCCCTGACCGAAACAAAAAAAAATACCGTTTATGAAATGGTTATGAGGAGTCGAGGTCGGATCGAAATTCAGACTCTAAATTCTAAAAACTGGGTTTCCAACTTCGACACCTCTAAAAATCCTGAGACTTGGACCGACTCCAACTTCGCAACCCTAGTGATACTCAACAGTTACGAGTATATACACCGTTAGTACTAAAATATGCAGCAAAGACAAAATATCTCTGTCCACGACACTGACATTCCGATGAAAAGAAAGGGAAAAATTGACATGTATGCTTCACGAAAAAGTAAGACAAACAAGTTGGTGAAAGGACAAGGGGGACTGAAAGTAATAAGAAGGTGATGCATTATCAGACATACAAAGCAAGTATTGTACGGCAAGATAGCAGCCAAAGTTTAGCAGGTCAGGGAAAGAACAAGCCAATAAGATCAGTTCTAATAAAGAAGTAACTGAGCCAAGTTATCAGTGCGAGGTGTCAAGCGGGGTGACGTTGTGTCAACGCGACGTTCAGATATCAGCGCCTCAAGTCAACTCTGCATTAAATGGCAAGTCTTTGTGAGAGACGCGGTGAATTAATGAGAAAATTATAGCTCCAGGTGTTTAAATAACGGAAAAACACAGCGTAAATTGCAAATGATGTGAGAGACTCAGTCTTGAGAATTTCCTCTGTGGGGAATATCTTCGCAAAAATACACGAGTCTGAGTAACGTTACGAAATTCTAACCGACATGAGTATTACATTTGCGACTCAAGTCTTTGACGAGCTACAAGCAAATCTAGGACGATGGCAGGAGATGGGAGTTACTTGCAGATAAGCCTTAATTAACCCTTGCACTGCTGAGGGCCTTCCTATTTACCAGCCTCACTTAATTCCATTTAAAAATCAAAAGAAAGTGCGAGTTTTTTCTTGACTAAACTTTTGACAAAATATTCAATAGCCAATCTAAATATTGCCAGTTTTTCGTTTTTGAAATGAACCACCGGTATGACCAACAAAACTATTATTATAATAATCAATAATTTAAGCCATGACCAACAAGAAGTATTTTCTAAGAGCGTAAATAGAAATGAACTTGTGCAGTAGCAAGGGGTTCTGGCGTGGCACTACAGGATTGACCACTGAAGACTAATAATTAAGGAGTCAAACAAGCCCAGCTGGTCAAGAAAGTCCAGTCCGTCACTAGTCACAATAGAGCTACTGTTACGAGAAGCGATGTCCAGTGTGGACGGCAACTGGGGTGTCATTCAAAGCATGATGTGATTTTGCCTTGGCTGCATACTGGAATAAGGCAATTTGGTACACGCTTTGGTTCACTGCGCACTGAAGAGTAGAACTCAAAGTCATCAGCTTCCATCTTCGTTTTAAACGAAGTATATACACAACTCTTATAAAAGTTCTTGCGTCTCTCCTCTCAAGAGGCAATATCACAGATAAGATAGCGTCCAGGCTTATCTGATTAGTATCAAATAGACAGACACTCGAGAGCAAAGGGCAAATTTTCTACAATCTACAGAAGAAGAGAAGTATAGAGAACATGTAAAATAAAGAACACAGTATTGCGAAAATGAAGTGAGTGCTTTGCAGCACTCGATCACTTACTTATTGCACGGTAAACCCAACAGCCGCTTATCGTAATAAATAAGTCAACAGAGTTAAATGCTTCCTAGATAGGAGAGTTTGCCACAATATTAGCTAAAGCGATACATCTATTGTGTATACATTGCACGATCCAGTATGACATCCGCACAAGCTTTGCGGGCACGTAACGCCAGTTCAATTTTTTTTTATGGTCAATAAAAACAGTTTATAAGGAATTGAAGAAAATTAAATGGCAAATGCAAACAATTTGACAAACCCGATATGAAGATTTTTGAAGGGGAATAGCAATAGTTTTCTTACAAAACATAAGCATTTGCGATAATACAGGCAACCTTATGAAAACAGGAGTGAAATCAGAAGAGTCGTAACAGATAATTTGAAGATCACTTTGTAACTTAACCTTTTTATGCATGAATTAAATATCACTCTTCGCAGCAATAGCACTATTTGTCACGCCCACAGATGGGTGTAGTAGGTACGAAACGGTTCAAGTACGAGCCCAAAACGTCGGGGAGGAATACCTACTTTTTAAAAACTTCGAGCGTCTCCCCAAGAAAAGAATTTAAGCAATTAAATGTTACCCGACACCGTCCACACAGATTGGCATGAATGAAGACAGAGAGTGCACGTCTGAAGCGCTATAGGTAATATTCTCATCGGTAGCTATATAAGACGTCCAAGCTGAACCATCAAGTCCCTAGCGGCTGCGGTTGATGACTAATGGATAGGTAGGTACCTATATGCACGCAGCTAAGACGTCTAGGGTCAAACTCTTAGCTGCTCGAATGTAAAAAAAAAAAGGTTGCACGACTCAGGCTCTATTGAGTTTGTGAACAATAAGTCGTGGAATCATAATATGGGAGTAGTCTTTGAGAGAGGGAGAGAGCGGGTGAATGTGTTGTTTGGACCTCTCTCGGTACGACTAGGATGTTCCAAACGAGAAACGGAAGGGACATGTAGTATGTTGACAGACATTTGGAATTCATGAACGAAGGAATTCCCACACAGAATCTGCGCACATGAGAACAGTTCAGTCGAGAAAGAAAGGGAAGAACAGAGCAAAGCATTGTCAGACGAGTATCGAAATTGAAGGGAGCGAAATGGGTAGGGAAGACAGACAGCTGGAAGGCCTAGCTGATACAACCTATGGAGATCTCCTGCATGGGGACGCTACTTCTTAATATATAGCATGAGTGAAGTCAACAATCCTAGTCTTTTGGCCTCTAGTCCATCCCGTGTTCCTGGTCGGGCGGTCATCGAGTACAACTCTTGAGAAGTCAGAAACGACAAAACAAAATATGTCAGTTTCTGGCGATTTATGCAGAGCGCTGGTTTTTACACCATTAACCGAGATCCAAAAACACCATCAAAGAAATAAGTTTATCGTAGGGTAGCAAGAGCAGCCACCTGTGCCAGAGCAGAGCCGCAGGAACCAGCTGGCTAGGAAGACCGATGGGAGCCATTGAGCTGGCGCGGTATATAGAGAATAAGAGTCATGGCCGGCCCGAGAGGCTGCAGGTGGTGCGGCTTCCATATAAGGCCAATGAGGAGTTCATTGAGCCTCGCTCCGAGATATGGTGGAGGAGCTCATAATTAAATCAGAAAAAAGCGTTGCAGCATCTGTTGTGTCAATGAGATCAGTTCGGCGAATGGATACAGTCTGAGCGTAAACCCACACACACCAGAATTGACAATTACTTTTCATAAAAGAACTACTATCAAAAACGTGACGAAATAGTCACAATGGATGCTAACCTTTTGCGGCCAATAAAGAACGTTGGCCCCCGTTAAAACACGATTTACCGACGATAACTTATCCTGAATGGGAATAATAAAAGAAGAATGGGATTAACAGGTAGGTACTTCGTTTTAGCGGTTAACGTTAATACGATAACACTGATAAGGCAAACCCCAAAAACTATGCTTCAAAAATTGTACACTGTAACGCCTAATGAATAACACGATAACTTTAGATTATTTAGTGCTATGATAGCACAGTATGCTGTCAATTTGGCTACGCTGAAGCGCGCTGCATGCAAGTGACCGCTCTCCCAAAATTTAGCCCTGTTTTAACATATGAAGCCTAAAGCATTGATACAATATACAAGGTCATTAATGAGCGATATGACGGAAGCCGTTTGATATTTAGACAGTAAATTTCACAGAATCTGACACGGCGGGCTCAAGTCACTAATCACACAATGCAAATAACATTTGGCTTAAGGGACCAAAATTCAAAATAAAGGCCTTGAATAAACAAATATTTATAAAATCAAAAGCATCGCCCAAAGAAGCGACGGATACTTCGGTTTTGCTGCCCACCTTTGACGAAACTTCGATTGAAAAGTTCACGCGATTCTATTGGGTGTGTTGTGTGTGTTGGTTGCAACGGATCCTTTCTTGAACTTCACGACCTACTATCTAGTAGCCGATAGCACAGTATTTTTCTTCGAAGTCAAGCCTCCTCCTACTGAATTCAGAGTGTATCAAATAGCAGAAGAGAGATCTCACGCATAGTTAAAAGTACAGGAAAGAACAGTAAAAACAAAAATTAATTATCAGCAGGAAAACGAAGCAAGCACGGGGGTTCATATCGATAACGACAAATTCGACAAGGAACCAAATCTCCCACAGAAATAAAACCAAATATTGCTCATGGACGACACAAGGTAGCAAACAGTGCATGATGCATCACACGGCAGCAGCAGCAGTACCACATGGCACACAGCAGCAGCAGCAGCACATGGCACACAGCAGCAGCAGCAGCACATGGCACACAGCAGCAGCACACGGCGCATGCAATGTTGCCTGCGCCGCTGGGATAAAACACGGCAGGAAGCCCCGACAGCCTCGCGACTCGAGGGAAGCAACCAATCACAAGATTGATTCATCTATCCCCATTACGCTGCCGCCAGCGAGGGAAGAGGGAGACTGCCGGTCTCTTCATCTCTTCGAAATTCCGGCAAGTCAAAACGTAACACAGGCGCAACCGCCAAAACGATAGTTTTTTTTCGGTGTGGTGTTCTTCCTTGGGATTGGAGACCTTTATAAACGTGAACTGAAATAAACGTCTGATAGTCACCAGCGGCATTATAGCTACTCATGTTCTTCCCGGACTGTAACTGAGGCAAACTAAAATGTGTGAACGCATTTGGACTTAATTGAGTCGCTGTGTCGAGTTGTCTATGGACAACTTTTCCAATAGTGTTATTCCTACAAGAGAGGCAGGTTATTTCATAAGAAGGGTTAAGCCGTGCCAGCACACCCTCTATAACCAAGTAAAAAATACGAAAAATGAGAAAAAGCATTTGGACTTTATGTTGTATTATATGAACAGTTATTTTTATCACCAGCGCTTGCCTTCGTCTAGTAAGAAGGTACCCTGAAAACGACAATTGCTTTGGATTTCTTATATAGCGTCCCGTACGCGTACACCAACTTTTGTCTTTGTCCAGCATGAAAACCAGAAAATATGAACTAATTGGTGACCCAAAGCGCAGGCAATGAAGTTTCCAACTGCACCTCAGGTCTGAAAAATAAATGTAGCGGAGGGTGAAGGTTGGAGTCGAAGATTAATTATCCTGAGGATGTGGGCCACCGCCGCGCAGTCCTCAACAATGCACCAGAATAACTTTAGTGCCTCAGGTACAGGCGGCTCTGGGTCGCACACACACACGTACGGATTACATATGATGGATTATAACCGCTCGCTGTTCTAGCAGCGACCTACTAACTCCATAATGCGGTTTGTTCGCTGCTCAGAACAAATGGTAATCCAACAACACGGCGCCATGCAGTGCACATTCCCGAATGAATGCTGCACGGTGTGCCATTTGGCAGTAATGATTGAAATATGGGCTAGTGAGTTAGTGTCATTATGGTCTTAAACATAGTTTGAGGCTCCCCATCTGCAGGGTTTACGGAGAGAAAGAAAGAGAGAAAGAAAGGAAAGACGGGTAAATACGGAAAAAAACACGGGGAATTCATACAATGGAACACCAAACCGAAGAATTAGGAGGAAAGCAGCAAAATAAAAATAAAATAGATTAAGCGAAATTACAGGTAGACATGCAAAAATAATCAAAAATACTGAACACATTAGGTTCCCATTTTGGAGTGTTTGCTCCATACGAAGTTTAAGTTTCATTCAGAGAAGTTAAAGAATGTTGTAGAGAGTTATAATGTGTAAGGAATCATCAAGTAAAATAATATACTCTACATTACATTGTTGTGACTGTTCTGGATGCCAAGTAGCTACCTTTAAAAAACTGTAGCCAGGAAGTATACACCATGATTCAGAAGTAATACTCATCCACATATGACTACCAAGTCCTTACCTATCTTACATTTCCGAAACGCCAACAAGATATAAAATATGTACCGTACCGTATTTCTTCATAAATTAAATTTGACGAGATAAAGGCGGTAGAATTTTCTGTAACAAATAATATTTTTAGCAACATATTTTCCAGCCTAAATATGAAACATTATTAAAAAATACGAATGATTTTACAGAATATCTAGATTATTTAAACCGCTGCGTGTAAAATAAATTAAAATAGTGGAGTACCAAAACTAAGCATGATCTTTAATCAACCGGAATCGATGAGAACAAACCGTCTGCGACATCAAAGTCAACACGATAAGTCGGACAAAATGACAGTTGAGTGTCAAAGCAAATATAACAGTTGGACCAAAGTACAACAACAGGCGTCACAGGGCGCGCCGCTATCACCATACAAGTGCGTAAATGTCATAACAAAATCAATATAATTCGTAGGTGTTTGAGATTTCGACACTTCACACCAGAAAACGATAATTTCCATTATCACAAGTATGGCTATCGAGGAGTTGCACAGCTCTGCCGATAAGACGGGCGGATCGCATCACACATATAGGCACTGAAGCTACCGATATAGGCAACATGGTGCCGATACGGTATAGGGTATATATGTGGCTTGGCTGAGATAAGCAGGGTGGAGGACTTGCGACTACATGTTAGGTTCGGTATCTCTAGTTGCTGACCCCAATATATCCTAATCTGAACTAACCTATACAACACTCTTTTAGTACAGCCAAATTCTACATCAGGCCGAAGATGGAACACTCGTATTCTAGTATTCATAATCCAAATATATGAATAAATTTCGCAGCTACCTCACGCGACCTAGATGAATTGGACAGGTATATAGTAGGGCAAGCAAATCTGGGAATTCGTGCAATGAAACTGGAATCCGGAAAAAAAGTGGAGTACGAATAGCGAGCAATGAAAGTTGGCACGAAAAGAAAGACGTCCAAAGTAATAACTGAATCTAAGTTGACTTATGTGCCAATAGAGGTGCCTCTTGCCATAATAAATATTGGAAACATTGGAACTACTATGGTCTTATGGACTATGCCTTATCCTATGGCCCTAAGTTATTCAACTTTTTTTTAAACGCTAACCGTTTATTACTAAGTATCCTAAGTGCATTGAAAAGCTTTCTTTGGTTTTTTAAAACAATAATGTCGGGGTTTAAGAAGTTGCACCAAGCGAGATATTATTATCACATTCTCAATTTAAATTATTTCACACCCAATAAGCAAACTCGTCTACAGTGAGGAAGACTGAAAAGACGTGCTACG
The DNA here is from genome assembly GCA_001587735.2 of Parhyale hawaiensis. Taxonomy (NCBI): domain Eukaryota; kingdom Metazoa; phylum Arthropoda; class Malacostraca; order Amphipoda; family Hyalidae; genus Parhyale; species Parhyale hawaiensis. Next base: position 2,027,363 of record LQNS02276621.1, read on the forward strand.
TGCTGTATGGCGAGGACAACGAGTAACTCACGCTTGAGAAGCAGTCAAGTGGGAAAGAAGAGGACGATCATCAAAAACCATGAGCGGGAGTGCGAAGTTCGGTGCGAGCCGTCACTACCAAACATGGCAGTGCGAGGCAGGGCACGCGACGGTCGGCGGAGCGCGACCGGCCGACCCAAAATGGGAGAAAGAGCGCCAGGCGCGTGACAAGGTCACGACCGGACGCTGCTCCGACTGACCGTGAAACAGGAACGAACTGTAGCTTGATACTGAGTAAGGGTTGTCTCGTATTGACATTTAGAACGCTTTACTCTCCGCAAACGAATTTTCGCAGAAAAAACACGAGTGTCAAGATTTATAACGCTTTAACCTCCCAATATAAGTTGCCATGGGCACAGCACGAGGGGGTGCATCTCGTACCAATATTTGACGCTGAGCTCTACACATCAATCATCAACTTTCATAAAAAAAATAATAAGGGGGTATGCCGCTGATCAATAGTTGACGCTTTATCATCCACATTGACCATCAGGTTCAATTTCTTATTTTATATTATTTAAGACGGCGTATCAAATTGGATTTAAAACTTCATTCACTTAAACTATGGCGGCTGCATTTCATGCACCGAAAACTGAAAATTTAGACCATGCATGCTACAAAACGCAACTTCTTGTGAATTTCTAAATTATCACTTAACAAACCATGAAGCACGAAATTTTTCCGAGTCAACTTTACGTTATCCACTAATAACTACAGTCATTTTTTTCCAGAATATTCAAAAATTTGTCTAAAATCAAGCAAAATGGCTATATAGTAGACTGTAACTCTATGTCAGACAGCTGTATGGGCAACCAGAATATGGGCTGCACTGAACAGGGAGTGCAGATAGCGAAAAACCAGACGACTGATGTCATGTGGACCAAATGCTCTTTAATTACGCTAAAAAGTCAGTGCACAGTTATATGCCAAGCTTGGCAAGCTCATAACTGCATACAGTGTATTCCAGTTAAAAATCTGACGCATAAACGTAAGATTTCAGGGACATAGATTACCCATTTACAAATGTGATCAACTCGGCATATTGCAATTGAAAACTATTTGTTCCCTGCGTTGTACTGCTCGACTCGAGACCTTGAAAATTGATAACTAAATACAGTAGTAAAGACTCCCTGCATGGTAGTGATCATGCAGCTCGGGAACAAGATACCAAACAGCGCGAGGGATAACTACACAGGAATAATGAATGTGCTACAACCGTCAACCACCAGCTCCTCCTTGAAAGTCACGTTCAGCAGGAGACATGCGCCACGGGGGAGGGGGGCAGCGGGGACACCAACGTTGCAAGTTTTCGGTCACCTTATATAGAGGCACAGAACGAGGGGGGGGGGATGGTTGGATCTACCAAGTATCAAATGTACACAAAAGATGAAAGCTCAAGTCGCTGAGAAGTTGACCAAAAAGAATGAGCCTTGGGAAAATTACGCGCCAGCGATCCAATCGCAACTTGAGAATCACGACTCGTTCGTTTTAAAAAATA
>LQNS02276621.1:2044530-2085443 GCA_001587735.2 Parhyale hawaiensis
TGGTGGTTAAATGTCAGTGATTCACACATGAATAGATGAAGAACTACAAAGTTCGACATGACTGTTACACAAAGAAGGTGAAGGGTGGAGCACTACGGGAGCGAGTAGTCCGGGAAGTACCTACACATGCTCATAAGATATATAAAAATATTTAAGAAAGAAATTATCTGCACTGAACGTCACATAAATATACAACACAATTTCATAATATTTTGCTGTCTGGTTAAGCACTTTATATATTGCCTACACGATTAGATTATTACACACTCAATTATATAAAAAGACCTACGGTACTCGATCATAAAAATGTTACACCCTCAAATATAACACTGTCTACCAAGAGGAAAAAAAAAACATTGCTGCCCAATCAAATACATAGAATAATATTCACCGACGCATATTTATGTTTTTCGACCTGCAGCACTTAAAAAAAAAATTCAATTAGGTGGCATCAATTTCTGAGAAGAGCGACTCTCCAGAGCGGAGAAGGGCGGTGGTAGCTACAAAGTATCATGCTTGCTTGCAGAAAAGCTATCATTAAATAATTTCTCCGGAGAGGAGGCCATTACGTGCAATTTTCCAGGCAAGAGCGGACTATTGAGTCGCTTCTGAGAAGACCAACAATAGGAGGAGGTAGTGTAGGAGGTTGCTCAGGTGTGTGTGTAGGCACTTCAGGTGATGTCCTCACAGAGCTAGGAAGTGCCAGTGGTGTCAACAGTGGTGCTAAGCAACATGGCTTTGGCAATGTACTTCGCGGTATTTTACCTCGTCTTGTAAAGGTAAATTATATTCTGTATTCGTTTCAGCCTCCCTTAGAGCTACCAGAAGAATAAAGAGAGGAGATGGAAGGGACAAGAAGCAATGAACATATTCTACCCGAGAAGATAACGCAAGAAACGTAATTTTTGTGCTGGCGACTTGAGCTACAGACACCGTTCCATAAAAGCATCCACTACAGGGCCTGAAAGCATATGCGGCAGTGGCCGCACTGGTCGATGAAAGTCCATCATTACTCCAAACGACCTACCATCAGCAAAACATTGAGCGATGCCCAACCAAAGCAACTAAAAAACACAAGAAGTGATGGATCTCCGCCTCGCGTCACTAACGCGACATACCGCACATGAATACATACAATGCAGGACAATCAAGCATATGTCGGTGACGCACAGAGGTCAATTATTATTCAAAGAGGCCTGCCAATGGGATCCTAGACAGACGATTTATCAAATGTATAAAAATAGAAGCAGCACACGGTATTGACCAGTGGCTGCCAACTCGGGCTACAGCACGGACAAGCTTGACATGAAGACGGGAATTAACCTTTTAACGTTTCAGTACCAGATTAATTTTCATATGCTTGACACCGCATAGTCCAAGGGTGTTGAACTTTGAACAATTTTAAAACTGGTCCCTGGCCGTGACTAAACTAAATGCAGGCATGGGTACTCGACAAGTATATGAGGGCCCCATATTTAGTTCATCATTATTATTTAGGTAAGTTAGCTCATTACTAGGCGAAACTAAACTGTCTCGCCTTAACTACAGCCGGTTAGTATCTTCTTTGTGCAGAACCTTTTTCGAAACTGCCTTAAGCAACCTCAAATCACTGAAAATGTACCACACAAAGAAAAGTGGAAGAAAACTACGAAATTAAGAGTGCAAGACGAAGCTCCGCATACGCTGGGTTAAAGCAAGTTCGAAACACGCATGTGCTGGGCTGAGACATGTTCCAAACATGCATACGCTGGGCTGAGACATGTTCCAAACACGCCGCGACGCACCTCACAAGCAGGACAAGCGCCAGGGCGCAGCGCTTACGCCAGGGGGCGCCGCTATGACGTCAGAAGCCCCCCTGGTGTAAACATTGACAATAGCGCGCCGACAGGAGGGCAGAGCGGCAACAATGGCGGACCCAACCAATATACTTCGAACAAAAATAGACAGTCGTAGCCACATCAATACCTGCGGAGAGCGTTTGTTCTCGAGCATCAACAACTTCTAATTTTGCTTAGGCTCGCTAGTAATTGAAAGGGAGTGAAACACCCACACCTTAAAACTTCTCCACGAGCAAATTTTGTACCAGTTCACTGAAACCATTACGCGTAAATTAGCGTGTAGTGGACTGGCTCGAAGTCTTGCTCAGTAGGTGCAACAGGGAAACTGAAATTGAAGACAGTCGACAGTAACGATAAACGACAGGTTTTTTTTTATTTATATCTATGTATACTACGAGTGGAATACAGTTGAACCTCGTATGAGGTGCATTCATACAAGGGGTTACTCGTAACTTATTAGCTTAAATACCTAGGTTTGTAACCAATATTGATAATTATAAGGTACGTAAAACTTTAAGAAGAATTTAAATTAGTCATAAATTTTTTGCAATTGCCTTGGCACTCGAAGTTTTTATAACTTGTGATGTAGTGCAGCATTCCCAGTTTTCATTTAATTTGACTTACCTGTAGCAAATAAAAAATGAACAAATAAACGAAGATGAGTGAACTTCTTTTATAAGATATACATATTTTGGTCCGCATCTTCCACCTAATATGAAGTTCTCCGCGTACATGACAGGAGAGAAAACACTGCCTTATGCATCTAGGATACGGATGGCAGACCGTCCCTGAAGTCCATGTGCGGCGTACCTATACTCTCGAAACGCAAGGGTGCGACCTATACGGGTAGCCTGAGAGAGAGAGTGCCACTGGAGCGCAGGTGTTGACTCAGGTGTGAGCGGCGAACCTCTGATACTCTGCCCTGAACTTGATCACCTGTGCAGAGTTGGTCATTCACAAAAGGCAAACGAAAGAAAGAAAAAAAAAAGGAGTTGAGTTTGAGAAGGAAGGGAGCGCACAAGAACGAGGTAGTGCTTCTAACACGAACTGATAAGAAAAAAGTTGCGAAAACGACCAGCGAATAAACAAATTGAGACAGAAGTAACTGAAAAAAAGTCACGCGACGGAGGCCGGACTTGTGCCAGTCAGACATACAGTATTCTAGACTCGTTCGAGTGGGTCGTCTAAGCCAATCCCATTCGTCCGAAATCTCAGAAAAGAACGTCGGTTTGGCCACATGGAATCGTGCTGAAGGTCGCAAGAAACAAAGAAACTCAATGTTAGAGAGCATGATTGAATTAGTAGGCGTCTGATGGGCAATTGTGGTGGAGCGAACGCTAACGTGTCGACTGAACAGGGTGAAGTCAAGGCATACGTCTTAGGTTCCGGGCGAGTGGGTCTAGCTTAGGTAGGTTCCGACGAGCCAATGATGATCGAACAGCGTTATACATAGATGAATAGGGTATGTCTTGTAGAGACTGGATGGATCTAACCCGCTGCGTGACATCTGGTCATATAAACCAGCAATATGTCATCGCTGGTACCACAAATGTATTTAACTAAAATTACTTATATGTAGATATGGACTCTAAAAATACGAGACCTATGAGCTCCTTCAAATTTGCCCCGAATATATACTCTAGATAGAAGCCCGTGCAGTGGGATGAACATACATAACCAGTTCAAAACAAATTGCTGGATTATATTCAATCGATAACAATTTTCAGTGCTTCAGCATGCGAGTGCCTCACCAATTTCAATACGGTATAGCTATACATAGCCTGGCACACTATCGACTATGTTAACCACAAAAAAGAAAGAAGGTATTTGGTGTATCAACAAGTCGAAGCTATCGCCTACAAGAACGTATAGGGGCACAAGTGAAGCGAATTAACCGCCCAATATTGCTGAACTGTATATTCCTTTCACAGGAAGACTGGAAACACCACTGAGCTGACACTAAATGGCGGAATAGAACGTTTCGAAGAGCGGTATTCTTAGAAGCAACAGTTCGGTACGGTGTTTGGGGAAAACCGTATCTCTTTCGCCAACAGGATTCTCTCTCCTATTGTCCACTCTTATACAAGAAAGACCACTTGTAGCGGGGCAGCGCAGCCTGAAGTAGATGGGGTTGAAATAATGCTACAGCACACCTTGTCTCCAAGCTGCACGAAGTTCAAACCCGCGTATCCAAAACAGCACACACGCCAGGACGAGTGTCACAGTTAGCCGAGAGTGTGAAAAATCGTTGGGAGATCCGGCTAGGCATGCAGAGCTAACTATAACTACCCCGGCGATATGCAGAGCCGTAGCAAAACATCGTCTGCCCTCATGTAGAAACCAGCACCCCGAGTGAACTTTCTCCTGTGGCACGGGCAGCGAGCAGTTCAGAGAGCTTGGCCTGGCGCCACGGGGCCATGCCATGGAATTTGTGTGAAGAGAAACAAGTCACCCATAATCGCTTTAACCTTTCGCCTACTTACTGATGCGTGCTCTGCTCCCGTACCATTTATTGTATTGCCATATAAAATATCACCTACGGGTCATACCAACTCCAATCATCTCGATTTTCAGAATCGTAGAGTAAAATTCTTTTAACTGCTCAGAGCAGCGCAGAGTTCAGGATCGAGAAGCTCATTACAGAACTCTCGTATTCATACCCCGCTGGAATACCTACTTTTAAAGGCACTCAGTGAGAAATTCATAGCCAAAGTAACTGCTTGTTTATAAAAATAATTTTCCTACTAACTTGCGCTTTTACAAGCATGTATCAAATATCCGCAGAGAAACGCTTTTTACGGGTCCTACTATCACATCTATTACCGTACTTGAAAGGAAAATAAAAAAGTTAACCTAATAGAACGTTTAGGCAGACTATTGGATATGTTAGAGTTTCGAGACAACGAGAGAACGCACTATTATTATTCGTGGCTATAACACAAAGTTTAACTTATAATAACCAAGGAAACGTTAGCAACGAAAGATCATCCAAGCAATAATAGCATTAGAAGAACTAACATATGGTAGGTAGAATACACAAAGATAGGGTACGGTACAAACAGAGCAGAACAAATGTAACGAAGGCGATGAAGCGTTACACGCTGCCAAATAGAGGACACTTTACGCAAAAAATAAGAAACTACAGGCGTAGAAAGTACGGCGGTGGCGGCACCATATATAGCGACACAGAATTGGGATCAGTAGCCCGCTCAGCCCAGGGGCATCAGCTCCCCGTACCCTCCTGCACTCAAAGCAGGGAGGGGGGCAGAGCACCCTGGCTGCCGCAGCTGCTTTCGGTAATTTGTACCCGAGAAAGATTAATATTGCTGGATTATACTAACGTGCAAGGCCCAGTTGCAGCGTCGGAATGGAAAGTTTCAGTATCTTAAAAGAGTCGGGAGTTGGGCATCCCCAGGTGTCCCAGGAATCAGAACACTAGCAGTTTGCCCTCTTTGACAGTTTAATTTTATAAAAGAGTCTGAGGCTGGAGGTACCTACGGAGCGAAGCGTTGTTATTTTCATATTTTATTAAGTAGTTTAAGCCTCCGTTTTCACAGTAAAGGCGATGTCACTGAGGAATAAAGACTGATGGGGCATTCTATATGTCGATAGAAACGTGGAACCCATGAACAAGGGTGTTTCCACTTCCCGGCACAAAATAAACGCGTATAGCAACAGCAAATCGGGAAAGAAGAGGAAGAACAGAGGAAAGTAATATCAGGAGGAGTATGGAAGCAGAATGAAGCAAAGTGGGCATGAAAGAAAGACGTCCCGAAGGCTTATCTAAAGGCTAAGGAAACCTACAGGTTCTTCTGTTGGCGCAAATCGAACTAACCTAACGCTATGGCCCATCCTATACCCCCCTAGCTGAGGGGACAGAGTAAAGTCGGATACATTGTTAGGCCTAAATGTCGGAGTCGGAAAACAGCTTTCACCTTCCGAATACGAAGTCATGCACAGTACAACAAAGAGACCGTGGTTAATAACGGCAGGTTTCATAAAAAAGTAGCTAAACCTAGTTGTTAACAGTTCCAATCTACTTTTTAACGCGGTAAAAACTCTAAAGACAACTGATAATTTGAAACATCAAATCCTGTCGCATGAAATTCTATTCTAACTATCCGTGTCCTGCATAGACACAGCTAGCACATTTTCTTCACGCCTTTACACTTTCAAACTAAATAACTTAGGACAAATGCCCACATAAATTTTGAACTACCTATCAAAAATCAACTGCGAGTTCGAGCCAAAAGTTTGAGCAAACGAAGTGCATTTGAATATCTGCAAGCAATGAACCGTATGTATTAGGACATGCTATTGATGAAATACAGCCATCAATACGGCAGCTTATTGCTTTTCTTTTTCATTCTCGAACGTAGTTCAATGCATAGCAAAAGCACATCAGCTGATATCGACACGTTGCACAAGACAGAAGAATGAAAGCAATCGACTGAAGGCGAGTCAATCGCAGGGAAGCAATTAGTGTACAACAGGCTGAGCGCTTGTGTTATAAAGCCAACCAATCATGCATGCATGCAAGGTCAAGCGTCTGTGTTGCTGCAAGCTGATAATACTGACGAGCAACTAGCAACTGAAACTTCGGTGATATTTTATAAAGCATGGATTGTTCCCATGAACAGGTTTCGTTATCTTACACCAGTACTGATAGAAATACTTGTTTATAAATACTTCTTCTAAGCTGCTTGTCTCAATAATTAAGATGGCTAGCATCGATTTCCTGGCCATTTCAGTACACTTTTTTTTACTATTAGAAACAGTGATTAGTCAGCACGAGCTTTTGTCGATACAAAACCAGTTGCTTCCGTACGAGCGTACACTTTCGCAGCAGTAAGTTCTCCATAGCGCATACGGACGCATAACATGAACCAATTGCGCATATAATTGCGGAGAAATGCAGCCAATAATTATTGTGCGCATGGAGGGAAGGGATGCACTGTGAGCCACGAAAACGAGCAGTCGCGCAGTGCTGCTATTCTCAAGCATTTTCAGGAGTAATTTCTGACACTTGCGCGCTAAAGGTGTGATTCCACCAGTGTGCTGCACAGGGCCGCACTTTGCAGCACACTGTGCTGAACAAATGTATGTGTCGGTGGAAACGTACAAACGAGCAGCAAAAAATTGTACGCGAATATTTTAGCAAAGTGCGCGCACAGCCGCGAACTTGTGTGCGAGGAGAGAGGGAGCATCTGTGTGTGCGCGCGCAATAAAAAAATGTGGATAGGACGAACGACAAAATTATAAAGTTTATTCAAGCCATTGAAACGAGCCCAGGGCTATGGGACACTGCACACGATGATTATAGTTTGTGTCTTGTTTGGCTACCAAAGGACCAATTGCATTAATGAGGATCTCAAAGTCTTCGCAAGATATTCTTGAAATTTTTTAAGTCCACTCTCAGGGGATCTTGTTTTAATTCCTCTAAGAATTTTTCTGTCTCTTCGTTTCGGCTTTGCTAGTCATCTCGGCTTTGCTAGTCGTTTTTTTTTTTTACTAACTACATACGACGACACAGGCCGCACCACAAAGCAATACCTCTTCCTGTCCGTCCATATTACCAACTAAATCACTGATGGCACACTGAGCAGACCTCCTGTTAACGCGAACAGCAAGCACAGCACAAGTGCTGCACTGTTCGCTTGCAAAAGTTGTGCACATTTTGCCGGTGGACACATGGACAACAAGGGTTGTTCTTTTTGTACGCGCACTGCAAAAATTCTGCACAAAACGTGCGCAAGAACTGCGCGGAACACGGTTTTGGTGGAATGGTACCATAATGTTTCTCCGATTTGGGAGCGCTGCTGCTGTCGCAGATATTTTCTTCCTGGCGGTCAAATCGGTGGCAAAGTTAGCCACTCATACAGCTAGCGTTAAGTTGCATTTCCAAAACCGAAGCTCATCACATTTTGGAAAGAAAATGTGAAGTATTCCGTATATAGCGGAAGAAGAACTGGGCGGTCGAGTCGAATATTTAAGACAGCCCCCAACCTAAGTTCCTAAAGGATTCCTACAGAAGTTAGTGAGGAAAATAAATTATTCTCATTTCAATAGCTGCCAACACGAGTTCCATAGGAATCCTCCAGGAGACGTCCTTTAAGCTTATTATCCGTATAGTAGTTACTACCAACCCGAGTCCTTAAGGAGTGACAGGAGAACGCCTAGATGCTTATGCTTAGTTTAATAGCTGCCAAACCGAGCTCCTAAAAAGAGAGAGAAAGGTCGAGCGACACCCTTCAAGTAGCCTCCTCACTCAGCGCTGCAGCACTCGACCGTACGCAACGCTTCATATAAGATGGAACAAAGAACGCTTTCTAAACCACATAATGGCTCTTCAGCAAGAACTAATACGAGCCTCGGCAATTATGAAATCTCGTAGCTTCGCCATAAGCCACGGAGCACATGGGGTCCGGCGGCCCCGCGCTTCCTTGGGGTAATTGGCGGCCGGAGCGGAGCGTTCGTTACTATTGTGCAAATGATAGAGAGAAGTGGCGATGATAGCGGACATCATGTTGGTTGTCGGCGGGCGGCAGCGGCAGTGAAAATTACAAGAAAGTAGAAATGACGTGTAAGTGCATGGAGAGACTGAGCTAAATCTCCGCGCCGCATACACTTGCAAGAACGTGAACATGAGGGAAGAGTTTGGTCCCTAAGCGTCCTCGGATCAATGGCACTTTGATGATTTTTAAATATAAAGCCTTACATATGAATCTCAGCGGTGCACAAGTGTATCTAGCCAACTTACATGTCCCCAACATATCTAGCAAGTTCGGTGAACATGAGGTAGAAACTAAAGAGGGGCGGAATAGCGGATTAATGTTCGCGTACGTGACACCAGTTTTCAAAGCAGTGACACAACTGATACTCTCCAATTGGCAACATGCCGTGTTTACGGATGAGCTGAAACAAGTTCAGCCTCTGTAGGTAGGTACCTTCACAGTGGATAATCTCCTTTATTCCTCAATTAAACATCACCTTTTACAGGAACAGTACTCACTGTCGCGTCCATTAATGGGTATATCCGAATCGAATGGGTTTATGTAGTTGACGGCAAGGGTCAACTGCGTACATGCGAAGTGCTCTGTGAATCTGGCGGTTGCAAGAGCTGGAGAGCAGCACCGTGCAAGCGCAGCAGAGGCGCAGGAGGCCCAGGAGGCGCAGGAGGCCCAGGAGGCGCAGGAGGCCCAGGCGGCCTCACCAAAAACTCGTCAGTTTGGACATCGGTAGAAAAAACAGCAGCGACTGCGCAGGTGACTGGCCGAGCCTGCGCTTGTCAGCGAGGCTACTGTGCTGGCCGGTCCCCCCCCCACCATGGGGGACGGGGAGTGATGGCGTACTCGCACGAGAGGATTAAAAAATTGTGTTTGGAAACCTTGATAATTTGCGAACCTAAGCAATGTAGCGCAACACATTCAGCACAAGGATATTTAACAGTTGTAATGATATAAACGCAAAATATGGTCCCAATTCATCGTTTGAAAGAAGTAATCCCATCCAAGCACTTCGAAGAATGGGTTTAAAACAAAGGCTTCAGAAAGGACTTGGTACCGGAACTTATGAAACGTGGACCGGAAATATTGTTCAAAAACAAATTTTATACAAGGTGAGTGGAAAATTGATGCAGAAGCTAATGCAGTACAGCGCACGGTCAATTCCTACCGCTCTGCGGGAGCAAATATCCCCGTCAGCGAGCGGCACCTGCAGCCACAATACTCCCACGGAGACATGTATGCAACTTGTTACTTGCCAGCTCAGGATCAACTTAAATTCTTTTCGTCAGAGCATTAGTTAGGCAATGACACAAAGTCAGTGAAGCGACATCTGTTGGCTGGGTCCATACCGCAGTAAAAACTTCCTGCGAAAAGCGAAGGTAAAAAGCAGTTCCCAGCCGGACGTGCGCGCTCACGGCCATCGACAGGCACTTTGCAGCGAAGGAAAATGAGCGTTAATTTTTTTTAAAGAGCCACTCATAAGGGAATCGTTTAAAAGAGACAGGCGCGTGCATGTAAAGCACGCTAATGGATAGCTGTGAGGCAAAGGTCTTTAGGTAAGTTGAACTTGAAAAGGCACCAGAGGGCTGCCCTCGAGGTAATAATAGACAAGTTAGAGGCCGCGGCGAATGACACGACAGGTGGGACGACAATGCGGGGAAGTTCCTCTACAACGTGGCCCTTTTGCCCACCTGAATATACTGAAAACAATCAGTTTACGGTGAAGTTATCATTTTCAGGATGACGTGTGGGAAAAGAATTAACTTTTAACGCAAGTCGGACAATGCCTCACCGAAAAGGACACGGACGAATTAAAATGAAACAACGACTAGTTTAAGTTCATAGCGTACACAAGCGGTAATATAATAAATACAATTAATCGAAAACAAATTTTTCATCAGTTTGAGCCTGTACCGCAAGTATCGCAGCATTACGCTACCACAAACAAAATAAGCTCACACATGCAGGTGTAGGCCGTGCTACGCGTGGTGATACTGACACCAAGGGGCGTGCAGGATAGTGTTCAGTGTAGGTAAGATCTTCAGTTGCACTCGTGAAAGTGATCATGCAGGGTTATTTACTTCGGTCATGAGTATAGGGGCACACTGAGCAAAATTTAGTCAACTGACGCCTGGCGCGAAGGTTTGTTTGTTTATTTATTTATTTATTGAGTCTGGTATGAAAATTAAGACCCTTCAAGAAAAGAAGATAAATTATTCGACTGTTAAAGTCTCTAATAATAAGACAGGAATAAAACTCGCTTCACTTAAAACACTAGAAGGAATATAATTTTTGGTAAGGGCATGCATTCACGATTATTAAATTAGTTCTCTCCGAACAACAACATGAAAGATACGAGATAATCTAATATCGCAGATAGGTAAAGATCAGGTACAAGTTTAACCCAATCAGAACCAACTAAAAGTTTGATTTCTCATAAGTATAGCAGTGCTTGAATGTCTTCTGTAAAGAACAGTGGGACTTATGAACAAAAGATCTTTAGTCACAACAAATTATATTCAATCGATCGCAAAATATGAAATAAGTCTAAAAAACAAGAATTTACTTACGGAGAATGCGGTACATCAGATCACCGTGGAAGGACAAACATACACAGGAGGGTCAACAACTTCTGTACGCCAATCTGCCCTAAACCAATCCCCCTACCAGCTATACGGCGCGTACCCGTAAATGGGAAGATGGTCTTTGTCCCTAAGGGGCACAGGGAGCACGAACTTTCACCTGCCCATAGTGATCAGGAGAACTGTGCTCAGCCCCCTGCCCCCTCAGCCTGCTTTCCCGGGAGAGAACATGCAAATGATCTCTGCACTTGCTGGGACGCAGTTACGGCCAATCGTTTATGCTACAGTACACAAAGCTTGTCAATTGATAATAGAGCATTAATTGGATAATAATAGCAGCTAGTTTTACCCTAACTCAGGCTGCGCTGTTCCTCGCTAACCGGGATATTCCTCTTGAAGGCAATACACTTTACCCGAAGTCAGGGTAAAGTGCTTACAATCCTAGCCCTAAGAAGAGAATACAGAGGGACACGAGAGACTTAAAATAATCGAACAGCAAATAAAAAGAACACTTTGAACGGGAAAAGCAAACCGGGAGAGAAAATAATACACATAGACTGCTACAGCGATTAAAACAAAAAAGAAAAGATGACAATGAAGTATGGTACAAAAACCTACACCAAGTTCACAACCATACACACGTGACAACTTACATTACAACAACGCACAGCGCATACCAAATAATATACAACACAACTAACTACCAGAAATGACGAAGTTGTGGCGGTTGAGAAAGCAAATATGCATGCAGGAGTAGGTAAAGAGATCTTCCCGTTGCACCACGATCGAAGCTATAGAAGCACACAGGGAAAGTTTAGCATACATGCCGGCAACCAAGACATGATGGCAGGAGCAGGACTGTAATTTATTGCGTCGATAATTTAACAAAGAAACAGCAGACTTTCTAAGCTATTGAGCATTTGCCTCAGCTCGCCTCCCACGCTGCATGGGGTGCAGTTGTGGGGCAGTAGTTTGACATGCATGCAGCGTGCGGTGGAACGCGTGCTGGGTACAGACTGAATCTGCTTGACAAGCGCATGTCTGATGCTGCACGTAGAGCTCTGTAGCAGTAAGTTTATTTTTACCCTTGAAATGGTAAATCTCCTCCGACACATTTTTGGACTTACCTTTTCAAGGATACGTATAAATAAACTTGGCTTCACAAAGATTTCTCTGTGTGTGGCTAGGCAAGCACAAATTGTTCGGTGAATGGGTCTCATTGGTTTGATATGTAATGTTTTATGTGTTTACAGATTATTTCTGAATGACTTCACCGCATTCGTGTTTTGCAGTCGTAAACCTACAACAACCCCAGCACCCAGCAACGACGACAACCCGTAAGTACCGAACAAAGAATTACGACAACCCCCAGCACCCAACACAGACTTGCGACAACTCCCAACGCCCAACGAAGACTTGCGACAACTCCCAACGCCCAACGAAGACTTGCGACAACCCCCAGCACCCAACGAAGACTTGCGACAACTCCCAACGCCCAACGAAGACTTACGACAACCCCCAGCACCCAACGAAGACTTGCGACAACTCCCAACGCCCAACGAAGACTTAAGACAACCCCCAGCACCCAACGAAGACTTGCGACAACCACCAGCACTAAACAAAGACTTGCGATAACTCCCAACGAAGACTTGCGATAACTCCCAACGAAGACTTGCGACAACCCCCAGCACCGAACGAAGACTTACGACAACCCCCAGCACCCAACAAAGACTTGCGACTACCACCAGCACCCAACAAAGACTTGTGACAACCACCAGCACCCAAACAAAGACTTGCGACAACCTCCAGCACCCAACACAGACTTACGACAACCACCAGCACCCAACACAGACTTACGACAACCACCAGCACCCAACACAGACTTACGACAACCCCCAGCACCCAACACAGACTTACGACAACCCCCAGCACCCAACACAGACTTACGACAACCCCCAGTACCCAACACAGACTTACGACAACCACCAGCACCCAACAAAGACTTGCGACAACCACCAGCACCCAACAAAGACTTACGACAACCACCAGCACCCAACACAGACTTGCGACAACCACAAGCATCCAACAAAGACTTACGACAACCACCAGCACCCAACACAGACTTACGCGAACCACCAGCATCCAACAAAGACTTGCGACAACCCCCAGCACCCAAACAAAGACTTCGACAACCACCAGCACCCAACAAAAGGACGGCAATTGTGGCGATCAGCAGCTCTCAAGACCGGCCAGACCGGTTACTTAATAAGAGGCTTTCTCTGTGCCTTATTAGTTTTCATCCCTCATTACTATTAATATAGAGACGGCTGCGAACAACAGCTAAATTCAGAGTTTGCTGGTTTCTCGTGCCGTACAAAAGATAGGAATTTTTATTTTATATATATATATATATTTACTACCTATACAGAACGCCTATGGGCAACCACGTCTTTCATATTTTGACTGCAATTATTTCCGAAGTTCGAACCAAGATGTCTGCGGTAATGGTAATCCAAAGTTGGAAAGAAGAAGGGATACGCGGTAAGTCCAGGAAAGCGTGCAACCTGTGCACAGTGGATCATCGGGCAAAGAATCTATACAAGTTAGTAAAGAGGAAAAGGAAAGAGCAAGAGAAGGTCCACGAGAAGTAGGACACGTGATGACACCAAAATGAGTCTGGAAAGATACCTTGAAGGCATACCTGCTTATGCTAAGGTAACCTATGGGAGACCAGACGTTTTCTTGTACACATACGGGCACAGTATTCGATTGGACTGAGCATGAGTTTACGCCTCCCTGGGCTCAACGTAATGCATTGAAGAGAGGTAAAGGAAGGGACAAACAGTATCTTAAAGAAAGAGGAGCTCTATGCATGATGACATTCCCACGGTAGATCAAAGCGCACGGGCATGGGAGGTCTGCACAGAAGAGGGACGAACAGAACAAGAGGGACACTAGTAGAATGATGATGGAAGAAAGTAAAACGGACACAAAAATTGTCCCGAAAATGTACCTAAAACGAAAGTATCTTATACACGCAAGCGAGCGCATAACCAACGGCTCACCATTGCGAGTATAAAGTCTAAACCAAAATGCCGGATTCATTATACCTACGATACCAAAAATTTTGTTAAATTGAAATTTCTCTTTAAAGCCTCATATGCTTTGCAGACACTGTAACTATGTAAACTCTACAGCACCACCGTACCCAGTGAGTGGTGTAACCTGTACCTCAGCAACGGTTGTTGCGCAAATGAGGGGCGCGCGAGAGGGCACTCACCTAATGACATGGGCCATGTCAAGTATAAAGTAATACTCGCTGAGCTATTTGCTGTCGCTGGCATGGGACAGAGGGGAGAGCTATGGCACGTCCCGCCGTAATTAATCGAGCATTTTTGGATTTATCAAAGCAAGAGAAATCTGCAATTATGCACATGAAAGGCCACCTCGCGCGCTCCCGGATGCCTCTTCTGCGAACAGCTAATATGACAAGGAGCTCTAAGGGCAGGATATGCTTGCTTACCCTGGCAAATTATAACTAGAAGTGTGGCGCACACACAAAAATAATAAAATTACATCATATCATAAGAGATTTACGAAGGTACGGTATATATCGCATCATGTGAGAATAAGGGACGGGAAAACTTGTATCAAGGAGAAGGGGGCCCCATGTACAAAATACCACCAAAGGGAACAACAAACAGTACCTAGGTCAAGAAAGAAGAGGAAGAACACAGTAAAAAGTGTTGCCAGAATCAACAAAAAGGGAAAAACGAGACGAGCACGGAAGGAAGATGCCCTAAAAGCCTGTACTTGAAGTTACGGATTCCTCATTGTTGTGGAGTTCCAATTCCCTCCACCGCGAGGATAGACAAACCAACGGAGTGAAGGGCTCAAAGATGAATGCTGAAGGCAAATACGCGCAAATATAACGGCTGCCCTTCGATCTTTCGTCCACCTCCTTTAGGCAATCTTTTGCAATAATTACACGGGTGGCGTGTAATGTTTTTATGCCTTTAATAGGGTCATCAACATTCCTGACGAGCTAACGACTGCAGTGCACCGATACAATAGGAATGTGGAGGAAAAAATTAGTTAACGTACGAGGTGGTATTGGTAGCTTCAGCACAAGCTAATGCAATATTGTCATGTGTCTTCAGCTTCAAGAATTAGTGTACAAATGTTCCCCCATAGGGAAGTTTCCGTATTGTGACTGTAAAATAACATTGGTCTAATGCATCCTTTGTAAAATTTAAATAGTTGAAAGTTAAGCCCAACAGCATTGGTATAGAGCGAAGTTTTGAAGGCTGTTGCTGAGAGTTTCTTTCGAGTCGTAAAATTTAGGTAACCCTAGGAACATTTACGTTTTAAGGGCCTAAACACTAAGGTTTTAGTTACACTGTTCAATAAGAAGAATAAACCATTTACTGTCAAAACATATTGCTTGTAGCAATGCAAATTGAGTTCAAATCCTCCAGATTCTCCGAGTGGCGGAGAAATGATGTTTTTCTAAGCGTGAAGCAAACACGGTAGGACTGACTATTTTAGTTATCAATTCTTCGGTGTGTAAGAACACCTGCAATATTTTTGCCTACGAAGGTCAAATTTTTTCCTCTTTTTCTTAGTGAAATTATGTTTTGAGTAAAACAAACATGGCAAGGCCATTATCTCTTTTCTATGTTCTCCGCGCGTAAGATAAACTGCAGGTCCCTAGTATTTTTGTGCAGAGCGAAACATACAACATGCCAATATTTTCTATTCTTCTCAGCGCAACAAACATGACAAATCCAGTTTCTCTTTTCTCAGTAGGTACACCTACGTAAGAGAACCCGTAACATTTTTGTGCACAACCAACATTTCGGGTCACATTTATTTCTTACGTGGCTAATGAGATCACGCATGGCGGGACCGCACACTTCCCCCGCCGTCGACCGTTCATCGAACGTGACAGCGACGACACGCTGCCATCTTCTCAGGTTTTTGTCTTCGCTTCGACTATGATATCCACTGCAGTTGCGCTGGACGTAGCAGCTCAGTAGATTTTTTCTAAGTGGACGAAACAAAGAGAAAATTGCGAGGAAAACCATAACCAACGAGCAGCTTGCTCAGAACTCGTATCTAAGCATCATTCATTCCCGACTGCACTTCTTTTCTGCAAGGGTTCTACTCCACATAGGTCCTATTGAATTCCTACAGGGGGAAAATCTATGTAGCGAGGTACCAAACCAGTCGTGAATAGGGTAGCTCTATCTGAAAATCAGAGGCATTTATCTGATGCGTGCGGTCGGCGGCATGGGATTGACTGCCTGGTGTAATAAAATGAACGATTATACTGCATATACTGAAAATGAAACTCTCCATTTGTATTCATACGCTTTTAAGTGCCAACTTAAAGTAACAATTAAATCTAAAGTTTTTCATTTAATTGAAAAATTTGTAAGCGAAGGAGTGCCCTGATAAGTATTCTGCTCAGCAGCTAACTTGCAGTAAGGCTAAAATTCAAATGCTAAAATTATTGTGCAGTATCAAACAAGCAAATAAAATGAGACAGATTACTTTAAGAGAGTACGGTAGTATTAGTAGGTAGGCATTATATTATATGTTCAAGCGTGCCTACCTACCTAAACAATACTATGGTGATTCAAGAGAGGAAAAAGAAGAGACACGTAGTATGTCAATAGAAATGTGGAACCCGGGCACGAAGGTGGACCAACGCGCATAGGAACAGCAAGTCGGGAAGGAAGAGCAAGAACAGAGGAAAGCAACATCAGTAGGAGTATGAAATCAGGAAGGAAGCAAAGTGGGCACGAAGGACAGACGTCCCGAAGGCCTGGTTAATGGCTAAGAAAACCTACACAATCTCCCTGGGGTTGCTGCTCCCCATAACATAGGATGGGCTAACCTAACCATACGGGCCTATGGCGCATCCTATGCCCCCTGAGGTGAAGGAGAGAAATAACAACAGATGTCGACCTGACGCATCACGCGATCCATTTGCAGGAAAATGGACGCACTAACTTACGGAGGATATATATATATATGGAATGTCATCTAAGTTTTAACGAAACAGTTTGATTAACGAGCTGCTGCCCACCTACACCAATATATTTATATATACCTACACTGGGTCGGGGCAATCCGGCATCGGAAGGCGAAGGGAAGTGCGAGTCTCTAATTGGCTTTCCGTACTCAAAGACTGTTTATCCTGTTCTTCACACCAGATACCTACACAGTAGATCAGTACGGTAGTTGATTCAGGCAGCACGTCACGCAGATGAGGCTGCGGCCGAGTGGACAGCATTGCAGAGTCGTATAATTCAAGTGCGACTCCGACTCTCGGCTCCCTTTAACCTTTTAGTGCCTCAATTGACCATCACTTTTCGCAAGAATGACACTACACGTAATGTGAACACACGTGTACAATAGGCGCTAGAGAGTTACAATGACTAACTCCGGCCCTGCCACCCTGCTGCAAGGGCCAATGAGACAGAGCCCATAGTTCGAAGAGGACTCAGCCAAGCAGCAGCAGCAGCAGCAGCGATACAGGCACAAGAAATAAGAAGTTTTTGTCAGCCGTTAACTGAGAGCACTAAACTAGAGCTGCCGCCAACGGAGACTTCATTAAACTCAAATTTATTGCGGGAGAACGGCGGCACGGAGAGCCGAGGTCTCTGTAAGGCTGCTCTGATGGACTCATTCATGATAACAGCCTTCGGTGAGTCGATGTTTACGACAGTCCTACTGAATAAAAGTTAGTTACATTTTCAGTGCAGTGCAAAATGTCTACGTACATCCACAACAGTGCGCAACTGAAGTCTTTTCACAGCTTCAATTTAGTCTATTGTAACAAATCCAAAACAATGAGGTGAATCCAAAGGAATAAGATCTATGTTATCGGGTTTATGTAATTACTTAGAAAAATAATCTATAGGAAGTAAAAAATTAAAGAATGAATAAGAGCCATGTATCGTCCACAATGTCCATGTATGGACAAGCTCCAATTGTGTTGTTTCTCTGAATTACTCGGCGTTACTTTCGAAAATTACTGCTGCGACGGTATACATAAGAAGTTATCGGATGAAATAATGACCAAACACTTCCATAGAGGGCCAGGCGTAACGTTACTGAGTCGGAGTGCGTCGAAACCGGCTGGACCCAGGAGTAGGAGTCGGTGAAAACAGCCATATTTTATTAAATAAAAAGACTCGGTAGGAGTCGGACTTGACCTATACGAATCCGCAACCCTGGAGAAGCGCGCACGCACTATCGTGAGTTGGCAAAAGCTGGTCGACACAGGCTTCAATAAAAGATGATGGAGGCTAAACAAATAATGGACACAATACTCCGCAAACACACTGAACTAACTCAAATTTCGAACGATAGAGAAAGTGCGCCTTGTGTGCGCTATATAAACAATGCAAATTGACGGGACAACAGCAGTTCTAAGGACACAACAGAGAGGCTTTCAGCCTTACGAGGACGATAGCACAAGTAATTCTTAGAATAGCCTAACAGATGAAAGCAAAAGATGCTCTTTCCTAGAGCGACAGAACACACAAGACAAAAAGGGACCTTCCCTATAATTAAAGTGAAGGTACATATTGGTAAGACGTATAAAAATATGAAGGAGTACTACGCATGATCAGAAACGCCATAAGAAACACAAAATACTAGAGCTCAGCCGACGACTTTATTATAAGTTGAAAGACCTGTCCGAAGACGAACAAGAGACGCGTTATGAATATAGTAAACTAAAAGCCCCATATAGGTATGTATTGTAGGTATACGCGAGACTTGGAGCATGTTCCCAATAAATGCCAATTGCGCTCAGGAGGCATTCACCAACATGGAATGCACTGTAACATTGCTTAGGGACGAAATAGGGACATGCCATGCACCAAAGTATCCCAGCGGTGCTTCATTCACAAAAAAAATAATAAAGCGGGACTTTTTCTTCACGCACAGACAACACACGGCAACATATTTTTATTTTTTCCTCTTGCCCCAAATTTAAGAGCTGCTTCTAGTTCGCTAGCGATCGCTGATTTTATATCTCCTACAGGAACTTCGCTAGCACGTCAGGCTTTTCTTTTTAGATATCCGTGCTAAACATTCTCGTAAGCATAGCATTACAGGACTCGTCGGTGCATTATCCCAGCAGGCGTTCGGTAGGAATAGCGCAGATGGACGACAAGTAACAAGACACAATTGCTTGAAAACGGGACGTGATAGACAGCAATCATCGGCATATTTGGAAACCGTGGGTTGAATTGATTGAAATACAATTGAAAGCATTCCAGTAAGATTTTGCCTGTTCTCAGTGTGAAACTTGAACGGAGTATGTTTCGGATCAAATGATCAGTTGTGTTCAGAAAGCGCGAAACAATGTGGAGGGACACTGAGACAGACGGACGATATATCCTGAAGCAAAATATTACGACTGACGGGCACGCAAGATTAACAATAATAAAGTGCAAAGTTATCCTCAAACAATGCTTCAAGTTTTTTTTTCACCAGACGGTTTTTCTGAAATTGAAGGATGAATTCAGGAGTTATCGTACAAGTCCGTTCCGTAAATATAAAATTTCTTTCTTGTGCAATGCTCCAAAATTTAATTTTTTTCCTGGCGCTAAAAAATTGAAACCCGACTACTGAAAGTAGCCCCGCTACACTCAAGACACCCATGGGGCACATCTTGGTGAAAAGCCCAACTCTGCTCTTGGGCAGAGGACAATAAGCAGAGGGGACAGAGAGAGGACAGCAGACAATAAGCAGAGGGGACAGAGAGAGGACAGCAGACAATAAGCAGAGGGGACAGAGAGAGGACACGTCCCCCCGGCAGACAAATTTACACGGCAGGAGGGCCTCTTTAGGCGCACCAACACCTGCCGCCCTGCAGGGTCTGGCGGCGAACAAACGCACACAAGCCACAAGTCTACAGTGCAATCGGCTGCGCAAACAGCCAAAGCAAGAGGACTAAAGTGGCCTGTGTTTTGTTAAGAGAGGGCTAAGGAAGCGCGTGGAGCTGCTCAGCAGGGGCTGTGCAGGCCCAGGGGCATCACTTCGATGTAACACTGGATCTTGGAATGAAAGTAGGGCTCATTTTAAACCTTATCCGTGTGCCCTAACGCTCATTTGTCAACGCTGTTACAATGCAATATACGGCTGACTTTGGCCTTTAGCTGTTCACATTAAACCGTGGCCCTGAAAACACCCGCGTACTTCATGCATGACGTTTCCAAATAGTGCTACTCCTACGAAAACCAATGTTTTGCTTGGTCCTCACAAAGCTAACAACGATGTCCTTAAACCAGAGCTGATCTCAACCATTTGCCGTCCACATAGAACACATTAAAATATTGTTATTTTTCTAAGTTTACCATCGTACCCACTATAAAGCGTGATCCCAGCAGCGAGACTGTGTGAAGTTGTAGTGCCCAAGCACACTACAGGCAACCGATTTAAGTGTCGCGAGTCTGCCGAGTGTACTACTACTAGCAGCAAATAGGTGCATAGTATCTCTAAGAGACGAAAAAAAAGAGAACAAGGTAGAAAAACACTCTGGGCGAGCGGTCCCTACCGTGCCACCCCCTCCATATGGGAGCTGGTAGGCGTTAGTCGCTTACAGCCATCTGGAGCCCCACCTCGCAGAGCAGAAGGGTGAAACTAGTATAAAGAGTCTACTTAACTCTACATGCCAACCTTCTCAGCAGGAACTGCGGTAAGCTGCAAGGTCCCCTGCGAAGAAAGCATTCGGGACAGTCGTTGGGTGAGAGAGGTCCACATATATTGTGTCAAGAATGGGCCGTCAAATTATACCTCTGAGGGCACACTAATTACAACAAACGATGCTAGAAAATGGGGCAGGTTTCAGCCCATTAATGCGCATAAGAAACTCTTGCATCGCATGTCGGTCACGCTCTAATGAAGATAGCATCTAGTGCATCATTATTTAAAAGCCTTGCAGTATATGGGTGACAGTTCTTGAATCAGGACGGTACGTACCAAGTAGATGAAAAGACACGATCTACTATGTTGAAACAATGAAAACCTACACCTTAATTCGCAAATTTATCCACCGAACATAAAAGTTAGTAACCGTACATAAGCTTCAGTCCCACAGTGTAACGACCAAAAGAAGGAATAATGGAAGTGATAAATAAGGTCAGGGACAGAACAAATTGGACACAACACAGGCAAAATAATTGGTTATAATAATAATACTAATGAGACAATGCAATAGAGAGCAGCAGTGAAGAAATATCCATTGTAGAAGAGAGCGAGTACAGCTGGAGAAATTTCCTCATTGCAGTGTAAAATGGAAGTAAATGTGCAGAAGGTGTCCTCCATTGGCAAACGGCAGAGAAGCAATACAGCGATGGAGAAGAACCTTCCAGTGCAGGGAAAAGAAGGGCAGCTGTGCAGAAAAATCCTCCGAAGCAGTAGAGGAGGAGTGCAGCGGTAGAAATATCCTCCATGTGCATTAAAAAAGGAGTGCGACGGTGCAGAGATACCCTTCAATGCGGTAGAAAAGGAGGGCAATAGAAAAGGAGTGCAGCGGTGCAGAGCAGCAAGGGAGCCACCCTCTTGCGCCAGTTTTTGCTTGCACTGTGCAACGGTCTGCGCTGGCTGCCCTCCGAGGTAAAGGTTAGAGGGTGTGGATGTGGTGCACGGGTATGTGGAGACAACGGGTCGTAGTGCACGGGTATGTGGAGACAACGGGTCGTAGTGCACGGTTATGTGGAGACAACGGGTCGTAGTGCACGGGTGTGTGGAGACAACGGGTCGTAGTGCACGGGTGTGTGGAGACAACGGGTCGTAGTGCACGGTTATGTGGAGACAACGGGTCGTAGTGCACGGGTATGTGGAGACAACGGGTCGTAGCGCACGGTTATGCGGAGATAACGGGTCGTAGTGCGCGGTTATGTGGAGACATACCCTGCATGCGCTGCATAGCGCAAGATCCTGTCTCATGATTAAAAGCCAAACTTACTGTAATGAGCAACGAGAAGGAGCGTTGGAAAAATAGTAACACGTTAACAAGCTTTTCTGGCCATTGTGTACCTAGGACACATGATCTGACAGTAGGTTAACGTACAGAGAAAACAAGGTACGTGGACAACATACATACCATCAGATCACACCAAACGAAGCTATCGGCGCATAAGCGATCTCACACACATGATTGCTGTTAAATTAAAAATACACTGCAAGCTACATCGAGTTCGGACGGGAAAGGGCTAACCAGTAAGTCACACATGCGGTACGTAAATAGTTTTCTTTTCATCAGATCGGCCACTAGTAATGAAAAATACAGGCTGAATATTGATAAACTCTAATAAAAAAATGAAGGAAATATGATAGTTGAACAAAAGAGGGGACACGGCGGGCGCTGCTGAAGGAGACCGAGATGAGGGGAGGGAGGGGGGACGGACGAGCGCCTCAAATGTCTAGGCCAGAAAGCGGCAGAAAAAAGTGGAAGCGTGACAAAAAACGACGACCAGAGGGAGAGATGGAGGGGGGACTGTTTTATTGAAACAAACGCACTTTATCACGAGTGACATTTGTGTAAACTGTAACGGTGGTCGCTTCGGCAACTACTGCCCATGCAAAGATTTTGTTCGCATCTGTTCCTTTACGACAAAACACACCTTTTTGAAATGATATTCAACATTCACAACAAAAATAACAGTAGTAACAGATATAGAAAGAATAGCGAGTGCTTTCGTGGAAATCCGAAGCAACATGCGGATAAGATGCCGAAAATTTCCCAGATTTTTTGTTAAAACTTATTGCTTCAGACTTTCAGTCAAAACTCTAAGATATCTCTTAAGGAAAATCTGCGATGAAAAGGAAAGTTCATTTCAATATCTAATGCAATTTTAAAAAGAAAAATGAGACAAAAGTGAACAAATTTCAAGGGCCACGGCACACTGTACATAACGTAATTTAGCCTGTGCCATGAGAGCAAAAGCTAACTGAACATGGATGGCACTCGGACGACCCATGGACGACTGCGGCCGTTGCAAAGGTCAAGACGTCACGGCCAAAAAAGTGCAAGTTTCACTAGAATTCCCTCCAATTCTGCAACAATGGAAGGTTACTGTGCTATACTGGGCCATCGGTAGCCCAAACTAAAAGATCTGGTGGGACAGCAAGTGTTTCATGACGAAGGGAGTGAAAGAAAGGGCTCCATATGCAGGATTGGCATTTAAGTTATAGGACAGATAAAAATAAAACGCATTTTCTTTTCCAGTCCAACTCACATCACCCACACAGGCTACTTGTGAGTGAAACTTTGTGAAATATCTTGTCACCCTTCATGAAGAATTGTAATTATCTACTCAGCCGCTATTTATCGAAAATGAAAAACATTTTCTTGATGCATGACGAAAACTTTCAACATAATTTCAAATGTAAGATAGGAAGGAACATGACCGCGCGATACCATCGACACCACTACAGATACACACATCTTCCCAGATTTCTTTCCAAACATTCCAACAGTGAAAGTTAAAGTTACTGAAAGCAATAATATCTGAAATTAAAAAACATTGCTCGTTTTTCAACAAATTATTCAACAGAAAAAACCAAATACTTTCTTAATTAAGTGATTTTCATCCCTCCGTGAAGCTTAGCTCTCTAAACCAAGGGAAAAAAAATAAAGTACAATTTTTACAAATTTCCTAGAACAGCTGAGCCGCCTACCCCAGGGACCCAGTCAAGCATCATGGAACCTCAGCAAAAGCGATAAAGGTTACGAAAAAAAAAAGTAAAAGCAGTAAGAAAAATAGTCGGGCATTTCCTGGCCGCGGCGAGACGTGGGAGTATCCCGGGAACGTCGACGAAAACGAAAATACGAGAAAGAGTTTTATGGTTACGCCGAGCAGCACTTAGGGCATCGAGGGGACACCAAAAAAGGAAGAGGGCGAGTAGGAAAAATGCTATTATTTTTTTTCAAAAATCACTTGCTTTCGAAAAAATAACAATGGTCTACACAAAATATTTCTGCCACGATTGCTACTAAAGAGACCGCAAGCCCAAGTATCCACCACTAGTGTCGTTGTTAATACAAGGTAATTATTATAGACGGAAGTTCATAATGGCGACCACGATATCGAAAGGAATTACGTGACAATCCACACTGAGCATCCGTTTTTGAAATTTTATATTGAATTTAAATATACACCAGCATGTGACGGCCGAGTTCATATTATTAACTAGCAACAAACATATGCTCCCATTCGAGAAAATTCCCTCTCATCGCCCTAGATTGCCGAGTACGAGTCGCTCACAACAAGTAAGCCTTTCGGTCCCGAAAACTCTGCTCTTGCTATGAGGCTCTAGAAGCAGCTCATAAGAGACCCTCCCATTGCAGTCACTTGAGCTCCACCTCCCGTTTTATTCAGTCGTAAATAAAATACAAGCACTGACTTCAGGCGGGTTGTAATATACATTGTCCGAATTTTCAGAGCGAGAAACAACGCGCTGGTTTCAATAATGAAAGCTTTGATACGAGAACTAGAGATCCCGTCGGGAAGAATAGGGTTAACAGGTAAACCAGAAAACAAACAAAAAAACTGTGAGAATTGTACTGACAATCACGGAAGAGTGCGGTGGACGCTTCGCATGAGTAAACCGAGGGCAGCCGGCGTGAGTAAATGGCAGTACCTCGTGAGTAAGCTGAGGGTTGTACCTATCGACTCACCAGGTGGCAAAATGCGATGCGTAGGAGGAGTCGCGGGCACCTGCCTAAATACGGTCACGCCCCGCACACGTACGTATAAGGTGCGACTCTAAAACAGACCCAACCTGTCGGCCAGCAATGAATGAAAAGGTGCAACACTCTCTATATGCCACACATGTGAATAACCTCAACTAGAGCAACTGAGTCCCTGCAACGAACGATTAGCTAGATTTTACAATTCGATATCTATAGGGTACAGCACCTCGTATACCTACTCTTGAGTGCCCTTTCAGAAAATAATGGGAGAATGGAGATAATCAACGGCGAACCGATCACAATTTCGAGTAAGCAAGCTATTGGGCTAGCCAAAATTTCATTCAGTTGTAACAGACATAAAATGTCAGAAACAATAGGAAACTTTAACCTTTTTATTTCTTACAAGCAAGCATGGGACACTTGACATGTCAACGCAAGAAAAGAAACGATATTACCACGAGATCGCTTTCATTTTAGAGTTTCATTTTCAACATTAAAACGAAACGAACTTTTACGCCAACCCAAGACTTCCGCTTGGTGGCCAGGTACAATAATTTTGGTTTCAAACATAAATAACTGTCGGATGCTCCACTTGTTCCAAGAATCTAATTTTACCGCGGAGGTAAAAAAATACTGTGTGTTTTAGGTATAACTGTACCTGAATGCACGGGCGGGCAACTCTGCAGCTGCTAGCAACACCAACGTACCTGCAACAAAAACAAAGTGGCATGAACAAAAAGCATCGCAATGGAATCCGTCCACTAACAAGCGAGCCAGAAGAGCACATCTTAACAGCTCAGTAGACGATGAAAATAGAAATTTGAAACCAGCAGTGCGTCAGGTGCAGGCCGCAATCTGGACGACAGCCATTCTCCTTACTGGAAATTTGCTTTTAGGTTGCGAAGCTCAACTTATTAAACGAGAAAAATATCGCTATCGAAACACAAGGAAGTGCATCGTATTTAAAAAAAATTTTTGAATATATGCACAGTTAGTTTAATGCTATTGCAGCAATTCGAAAAAAAAAATGCGGTGAAATCATTTATTGAAGTTGAGCTACATAGCAAAAGGGCTCTTTTTCATATAAGAAAACAATAACGGCAAAAACCATGGCAGTCAGCTAAGGGGTACAGAAGCACTTCGTGTAGAGCACAGTGTCCTCCGTGAGGTTAATGAAGATTGTATAACTAAATAAAATTCTTCAACGCTCGCATCAGACACAGAAAACCGAACCTAACAACGCATTTTTATTTTTAATTTTGACATAAAAATATGGGGCCACGTCACTATTTACGACACGAGCCGCTGGATATACACAGGCGGTCTTCTTACATGTAGTATGTACCTACTCGTAATACAATATTTGCTTAAGATATTTAGTTCCAGGTATTAAATTTATGGACTCCAATTTCTTAAGCACACACATTCTGGCAACACTTTTTAAAAGCATCGTATGTACAAGCTTGGCGTTTCAATGAAATTGCTCATTTCCAGCTCATCAGCGTTCACTTAACAACAGTTCGGTTTAAGAAGTTTTCCAAACTTCCTAAAAAAGTTTATTAACGATTTCTGCATGGTAATAGTTAGAAAAGTTTACTTTATGAATAAAATATCGTCAGAGACAAACTGTGAGAATGATTTTTCTTTGAGGAGTCTTTCCTCAATCTTCTAACTACTTCAACCTCAATAATGAACATGGCATAGTAGTTTCTCGAACATTCCTAGCTATCTTCTGTAGCCACTAGCTACAACCAATTACTCGAAGATAACTCAATAAAATTTATTTATGTCTCATCTTTAATTCATCTCATTTAATTCCATCAATGCCATGTACCAAAGACTGCCTGCATAACCGGAGAGCGACTGTGCTGCTCTGTGGAAAAGCCTGCCTGCCTGCGCAAGCCGGCACGTTCAGAAAATCCACGGAGAGTGGCAGCAACACTTCATCAAAGCCTCTAGATGGGAAAACGGGGAGAAAACTTCTCAGCACCAATAAAAGTAAGAGAGTTGCTGAGAAAAAAATAATACGTCGAACCTGCACATAAATGCTCGCGCGGGCGATGAAAAGAAAGAACAAATAGAAGAACGGAGAATCAAAAGGTACGATGAAGATTGGAGAAGGGCTGAAGGCAGACTTTGAAAAGACAAGAAAAAATCCCAAGCAATTCAGAGGAATGCAATAAATGGGAAAGCCGAACTAGGTGAAAAATAAGGTAAATAGTAAAATAAAAGTGCTGCAGCTGCAGTTTTTCCTTCTAATATTAAATGTACACTCGGCGAACATCAATCAATAACAATGAAAGGAACGTAAGAAAAGCTGGAGGAAAAAAATAGAGCAGGTATTGAATGGCAGCAACTAAAACCTTCTCGAGAACAGTTTCAGCATGTATATGTTGAGTGGAAAGCTCTTAGTCATTTCCGTTGTACCCTTCAAACAGAGTTCTGACAGGTATCCGGTTTCGAACAGCAATCTTACCCGATATTTGAACCATATACCCACTTTCGTAATCGGTCAACTATCAAGTAAATAAGACAATTTCTTGAGAGAGTAACGAAATGTTTGAGGTACTATGGGATAAACCGTGGTTGCAATAAGTATATGAACACATCTGCCTGTGACATGCAGGACAATGATAACCTTAGATAAGAGGATTGCTATTCGCGTGCCGAGGTAGAGATGAACGCAGAGATTTCAAGTCTCGTAACCAGACGAGGACGCCATGGCATTATAATACGTACGCAGTTCTATGATAAGTATGTAGAAGTAAAAAAGTTGAAATAGCACGTTCGAAAAACTCTACGACGTGTTCCAAAAGGCGTACGAGTACAGAAATGTTTCTCCGAAACGCACGAAGCAGTCAATGTGCGCCGACTCCGCACGCCACAACTAACAAGTCATTTTGGTGTCTGCAAACAGACGAGTCAGCGATTCGTAACTGGGGAGAGCAGGAAGCAGCTGGACGGCTGTATGCATTTAAAGTGCCTGTAATGCGCCGGGGTCACACTGTACAACTGCACGCGCAACCCAGAAGCGGACGTTCAGCAAGCACGTCGTCCCGATTACATAGCCAAAAGCGTAGTCAAGATGTCCCCGTGAGAAGGACTGGCTAGAATTGAATGACGTGCAAGCAAAAAGTCCACTCGACAATTGAGCGTAGAACTCTACTTACGTCGCCCGGCACCAGGACGAAGGAACAGTTGGGATGGCTACAATTACATACCTACATGATTACTAACTAACGGTAGAAAAATTATAGAGGACTGGGTGTGATACAAGGCGAAGAGACTTCATGACACTAAAGGGCTGGTTGCAAAGCTACGCTGGTGGTTGTGGCGTTGACAAGGGTAGGACGAGAGCAAAATTAGATGGTGAACAACACAGCGCAGGGGTCGGCAAACTTGTTGGACGAGAGAGCCATGGACGTGAAATGTTCTTGAAGATATTCCTGCGACTATATTATTCATAGCACTGCACACAACTAAATGCAAGGGCTTTCTTGCACGACTACGAACCAGACACTAACGGCGGCTCATCAGATTTACTCCAAAGAAACAAGCAAACAAGTAAAGATTAACAGATTGTATGATATTCACCAGAACTCGGAGACGTTATAAAAGCGCCGAGTTCAAAAGAACACCAGCAATGATCTCTAAAGTTGTAAAGTTGCCCAAAAAGAACATAAACGAGCCAGGACGATGTGACTCTCAGCTAACAAAGTTTGTCTCGAATGCCGCGTCAGCAAAAGCGAAGCTTTGCACGTCGTTGCACCGCCGCCGGGAGTCGCGACGTCGCTGCGGGCAGGAGGACATATGGACAGGGAGACCGCGAACTCAACGTAAGGCAGTGTAGGGAAGCAATTATGATTAAGAGGCCTGAGCTATTGGAATAAAGAAGCATGAAGTCGAAAGGGTGCCCTGGTACACTAGGTCAACGTGCGGGATTAGCATAGTGGAACCGCAACTTGAAATAAAGGAGCATAGACCACACAAAATGTGTGGTGAAAGAGAAGTAAGCTTCATAGATGCATATGTGTGTCACTGTACATTAGCAATAATATTAAATTAGCGTTCATCAACATAAATAGACTTGTACTCATAAATAGTACAAAATAATATGATGTATCTGCGTAACATAGAAAAACTTAACAGCAAAAAAGCCAAATCTAACTGGCAAAAATAAAAGTAAAGTAAGCCACAAATATCAACACTGACTTGGCTATAGTAATAAGTCTCAAATGGGAGGCCAAGGTATATTACTGATGATCAGATTGAACTCGAGCGAATGAAGCTGCAGCGTCGGAGTCGCGCATTTTTGGGTCCAAGGAGTCGGACATTGGCTGGGCCTAGGAGTCGGAGTCGGACTCGGCCATCCGACAACGCGTAACCCTGAGAGCGCGCACACTATGGAGAGGCGGGAGCGGAGACCTCTCGCATCTCGCTGCTACAGCGAGGCACTCTCGGTGGCAGGTATACGAATGACCGACGGTGACCTCTGCCGTTCAGGACACGGAGAGTCGCAAAACCGGTTCTCCTCTTCAGCGAAGACGGACGGGGGAAGAGGAGGGAAGCGACGAGCAGGCAGGATGGGCGGCGGAGACGCAAGCGATGAGTCAGGTGGAGCGGCGGCGATATCGTCTATAGGCAGCTAGGGGGGACAATCGAATTCTGAACCGAGCAAATGTTTCGGGGATTTCTTCATTGGATAATGTCATAATTCAAGACCTATGTTGCCACTGCATTGGTGTTTCATAAAAGGAAAAGTTAAGGGATAGCGGCCAAATCAAGGCAAAAGAAGGAACCTAGTTATAGATGAGTGCCGTGAGGCGGAAAAGGAGACAGAACCAAGATCATTAGTAGTAAGAAATTGAAAGAAAATCTAAGTCCGTCCGGAGACACACAACCCGCTGGTAGGGCATGCATCGACAGACAAGTTGTACATGCGTCACAGTACAACCTCCCATCACAACTGTCGGAAATGCACGGAGCCCTGGCAGACAGATTCGCTTACAGTCACAGAGAATCACCATGATACCCTAACTGTTCGCAATAGCGCCATGCTTCCGATTATGCTGCCGCGAACGGTAAAGACTTAGGTACCACGGAAAGAAAGATATGCTTCGCGAAAGTTTAGCAGTTATGGGAACCTTTGGGGTCCCTTACGAAGGTGATTCGCTCTACGTTACACAGGAACGGCAAACATATCTTATGTAACAGTCAGCCTCTCTTACAGACAGGGATACTTTGCTACTACGAAACTTTGTCCTACGCGTACACCCACAGAAACACAAAACTTTCTAGCGACCAAGCACAGCATGGGTAAAATAGGGTTAAGACTCGTACGTTGCAGGCCTGCAGAAACGAAGCCACAGTCCTAAGGAGCAGGAGGTGTTAAGTGCACGGAGTCTGCTGCTATGCACCTGAGAGTACCTAACACAGGTTGCTCTGCAATATAAACTGGCGAGCTCAATAAATTAAGGAGCGAAGGATCCCGCAGATCGGCGAGACACGGCAACAAGCGGATACGGTGGCGGCTCTCATCATTAGGGAGGGTGTCCGGCGGCCGCCGTGCAGAGGATAAGGCGCATCATAATGTCACGGTGGCGGCACGCACGTCCGTACGCATCAGGCAAATCTCGCTGCATGCGCTCATGCAACTGACGCAGCTGAATGTGTGCGTTGATCATAACAGTTATTAATTTTCCCTCGATCATTTTAATTAGACCATATCTTCAAATTTCCAATTTTCAGGCCGAATACAACTATCGAAAAAACCGTGTTTAAGCAGGGAGTAGGCTACGGCTATTAAATCCTTACTTTACGCAGGTATAGCATCAAGGAATTAAGCATACACGGTCACTCATAGACGACGCGACTAGTGGGCAAAATTTTACAATTTTCATTTTTGGCCGAGATTACATAAATATCTACGATGATATTTGTGATGCAAGGCTTCAACCCTCTCATAATACGCAGTAATTAGTTGTCATTGACAGCACAACAGACAGCACGACATAGTTTTCATTATGTGTCTCATCTTCACTGTATTTTTAACCCAACATCGCCGATATCCAACGTCCGCAGTGCTTTTTTAACAACTCAATTTCTATTTTTATCTCAAATTTCATATGAGCTTTAAGGTTACAAACTTACAGTGCTTATAATAACATGTATAGCAAGATATGAAAGATCTATCGTTATAGTTGCACATATTAACACAACATACAGTATACTAATACCGTTGGCAGCAGACAAAGCATAGCAGTTCCAATGGACCATCTAAAAGGACGGTCACACCAGCTAGAAGAAGTGCCACTCCTACCAAAACTGATGCCTAATGCACATGATAAAACAATCATGTATCCCTAAGCATTATCTGAGATATATCCCACGTTCACAATGATGACATATGCATTAGGTTCACACCAGCAGAGGAGAAGATCAAGCAAGTTTCACAACGGTCACTTCCCGTACGCTGGCAACGGATTCGATAAGGAGACGCGTAAAATAAGTGCGCCAGGATGCAAGACGGCGGCACCCATCTTCCCACCATTACAATCTTGTTCTCAGCCGGCACTGTGTGTACAGTTGGTCTCATCAGCAAGCGGTACTGAACCCCAGCCTGGTATATCCCGAGCTTCGTGCACTGCAGCCTTCGGAGCATATACGCGAGGACATCTTCTTTCAGCGTATCTGTGTTTCTGTCCTTCCGCACCTAAAATTGTTGAGTAAATCCTCAATATAAATTTTTTACATTGCATTCAAAGAAAACGAACTAATTATGGTAGAGTCGTATAAAAATTGCTGCCCCTAATTTAACTTATATGTTGCATGCAGCTACTAAAATGAGACTTAGTGGCTAGCGAGGTAGAAGGTCTCGATGTACGTCGGTTCTAGTTTCATACTTTGATTATCAGCTACTCAAGGTATCCCCAGGTTCAGGCATCATATTTCAATTTTATTCGTAACGTCTTTGATTCTATCAGTCAACTTTCCTTAGAGAGGCAGCGTGCCTTCAGAACACGGCATTATTCGTAATTACTCGGTCGAAAGTTACCATGTCTGGGCCCGTTTACTGTTCATTTTTCGAATTTGAAACAAGGGTAAGTTCATGACGGGCTATATAAATCAGTTCAGGCAAGAGTCGAGTTTCCGTCGTGAAAGAGTTACCAACGATGCCTGACGACAATTACTCAGATGAATTTTCAACCAATATCATTCCTACGAGAAGCCGAAGTGTCATCACGTGGTCGGTCGGTTTACAGTGAACGTCTAGCGCATAGATCATTTGCTGTCGAGATAAAAAGATTTGAATGAAACAACAAATTTCGTAGGAATAACATCACGAGTGGTGTCTTAAATTGCTCCATTGGCAATGGAGGGTTAACCTTTTGGGAACAAAGAGCTTGAATGGGCTTCTTCAATAATGATATTCTTACCGAAACGTTTTTTAACCGCCCGGTAATGAGCTACCCGCCTACCAACTTTTTCACTATTCACTTACTCTCATTTATCAGATTGCCAAGTAACTCATTCGCATTACTAAACTAGTAAATTCTGCAGTGTCATTACTCGACAGCGAATTAAAGTATTCTCATTGAAGAATTACTGGCAATAAATATAGCCAATACCTGGCCACGGCTGCAGCAGCAGCAGCACAGGTGAGTCAGGGGCAGGCAGGTAAGGTGATCTCGTTCCGGAAACCGGCGCCCCCTGGCGGGCCGAGGGGGAGGGATGTGATTCATAGAAAGAGCGCTTTAATAATCGATCGAGGGAGCAAGTCACTAACTTTTCACCTTTTCACTGTGGAATGATGTGACTTGTGATACATGCGGCGACTACTAAATTAAATATATAGAGAAGAAAAGGTCGTTTCCCTCGTAAACACCGAACGTTGGCGTAAACATTCATACGGTGAATCAGTAGAAAATGTTTTCCTTGTTTTCCCTTTGTAACTATGAAGCGTTGGGATAGATGATTCATACAGTGAGTGCTTTACTAAAAGCAGAGAAGCTATTTCCCGTGGAAACATCGAGTGTCAGAGCAAGCAGTAACACTGTGGGTTGATAGAAACTGTTTTCCAGTGCAACTATGGAGCGTTGGGATAACAATTCATGCCTTGAACGCTTCACTGAACAGATAAAAGCTGCTACCCTAACTGCTGCGTTAGGATGCTATACGAGACGCATGCGGTGCATGCTTTAATCCTTTTGTTACGGAAGTTCCGCACTAACAAAGAATGCTATTTTAAGTAGCTACGTAAAAATACTATTAACTCGTCATAACCCAACTACAGTTTGAAGTTAATAAGTATACAAACGAAAATTGGCAGGATTCATTGAATGGCTAATAGAACTATTGCCATTTTTTTAAAGAAATAAACAGCCATCTGAATTTAAAAAAAATCTGTATCTTAATTCTAGATATAATGGCAAT
Source organism: Parhyale hawaiensis (assembly GCA_001587735.2). Lineage (NCBI taxonomy): Eukaryota > Metazoa > Arthropoda > Malacostraca > Amphipoda > Hyalidae > Parhyale > Parhyale hawaiensis. The sequence continues at coordinate 2,077,613 of LQNS02276621.1, forward strand.
AGCGAAAAAGGTAACTGTACTGAGACTAGCCGCTTTTCGTAATAAGAGAGGTACGTCTATGGGCGGAATTCATAAGAAAGGATACAAATTTTACATACATATACACACTATACACAAAATAAAAGTCATAAAAATCAAACGTTATGCCACAGTGTTGCCTACAGGAAAACAGTGCTATTGCTGCAAAATAAATGTTTTATGTAAATGGTAAAGAATTAAGTTTTAAGCAACACGCGATCAACAATTAGACGTACTGTAGCCCAGCATGATAAGACAACTGTACACGACCCATGAAACATTACTGCATAAAATTGTTTCAGTCGCCATTTGATCAGTCAACGAAGCCGAAACACTGACAGACAGCGTGTCCACTAATGGGGCCCAGTGTCGCTCGCCCCTGTAATGAAATTTTCATGGTGAAATAAGTACCAGGGAGGAAGTGAATAAGAGATTCCGACTCAGCAAGTCACGCACGATATACCATGCAGCCGCTCGATACGGTAGGGCACGCACAGTACTTGCTGTACTGTGCAGCACCAAATGATCATGCAGGGCAGTAATGGCATTGTCGTGGTGCCACACGCAAGCAGTGTCAAAACTTGTTCGCGTTACAGCCGAGCTAATCCCAAGAAGAAGAAGAAGAAAAAAAAGTCAGTACCTATCATCAGGACTCTTTACCTGCCAGGTGGATCTCATGGTCCACTCTTAATCAGCGTGTTTTTTCTACTATTAACGTATCCACCTGGTCTTATAGAAAGGATCATATGCGCTAATGAGTTGAGTTTCAGAAAAAAAAATCAGCATAAGGTGTATCTGCCTGCCTATTTACAAGGCAGCCAATGTCACAATTCTGAACTGCTTCCATGACGGCACTAAACCTTTTTGGCTAATGATGGACCAACCACTTGCAGCGGCCCCTCTTTCTGGCAGCACTACACCCGTGTTCACTGTCATTCGGTACGAATCTATACGGGCGCGGAATGGTCATCCTAGTAGGATACGGCACGGAACTTTTTCGGCTGGTTTGCTGGGGATGCACGCGGAGCATTGAACACATCTTATTCACGCTATGCAGCCTCTTACAGTAGAAGGAGCCCTTCTAATAAAATAGCCCAGCCTCAACACGCTAGTGTTATCGTCACAAAAGACACCAGTCAAAACTTTTGGGAATTATGTAGTTCTGCCCCGCTAACAGGCCCATCGTGTGGCGCGAAGCTGCGCGTGCGGACCACAAGAAAGCTCTAGCAGGCAAGAGGTCAGCACTGCAGCAGCAGAAGATGCACAGCTCAGGTCGATGGCACTTCCAGTAAATGCAGGGCCAGGAATGGGGTCACTCACTCACGCACGGTACTGAGAAGGCGGCGCTGCAGTTCCAAGCAGCACTGCATGTCCTGGAATCTTCGACGTCACTTGGTGGCAGTCCTCAGTGATGCCCTCACCCTTACCATCAGAGATACCCTTGGTATCTTCGGCGAAACCTTCTGCACCCTCAGCCTGGCTTTAGCGATGATCGGTAACTTTCGTATCCTTGCTCTCATTCTCTGCGACACAGTTGATACACTCTTATTTCCGAAGCGTGTTGTACGAACGTAGTCACAACCCTTGGGTTACAAGCGCTACATCGGCTACTCCGTCGTATAAATAAAATTTTTGCAGTCACAACCGAAAAAGCACTATAGCGACGATGATTAGCCTCCACGGATCACGGCGACACAGGTAACAACTCGAAGCATATCTTGCAAAGTAACTGGTAACTTTGTAGATCATAATAAGGGACAAAGTAAGAATGGTTATACCGAGCTCCTAGTTGAAGTTATGATAAATGCAAAACTTTGTTATGGTTGAGCTTAAAGCGCCAGTCAGTAGATGGCGCCCCCGTAACCACGTTTACCATTGTTTGGGCTATGGCGCCAATATGCCCCTGCATTGCTGTTGATGCTAGAAGCACGGTTTAAACATCGTATTTCATCTCTCTGCACCGCGCGGTTCAACAAACACAACGCACAAAAGCAGCTATGGCGCGTATGCATTGAGGTCGGGACTGCTCCCCTCCCCCCACACACACCGCCACTGGTACCCATACTCCACAAGCACCGCTATTCGGGGCACAGCTTAGCTCCTTAGGCGGCCCCTGCCCCCACCACTGTACACACGGGGGAGAGGGGCATTAACGGCTCCCACGCGTCCGACAGGACCCCCTACGGGGAGCGCTCAGCCCCTGCGGAGGTAAAAAGTCCGTCCAGCCACAGACGCAAGAAGCGGACGGGATCCGCCGCCGCATTGTCGCGGGTTTCGGAGAAGCATATTTTTAAACTTTTAGTAGACTATATTTTCAACTATAACTTCTAGATTGTATGTATTTCCGTAATATATAAAGGAAACTCCAATGCGTCTTGATACCATATGTCGTACTAAAAATATGTACTTCTGCTCGAGAAACATTTTTGTGGAGAGTACAAAATTCTCAGAAAGCACAGACTTTTCAGAAACTGTTACCGAAATATCTCGGATTAGTAAGGTTAAATCAAACACAAAAAAAAAACAAGTCTCGTCTGAAACATTCAAAGGAACAACAAACGCACAATAATCTTGGTCCGATTTAGAAACGACTTCATCGACTTCCGTTAAATTTATTCATTAAAAAAGAAAATGTCAGTAACCATGGACGTAACACATCTTGTTGGGCTAGATATTTCAAGGAAACGCGGACCACAATAACCTGTTGATGGACTGATGCCATGGGCCTACATAAAATATGAACAATAAATCAAAGAAAGTCGACCTGCATGCAATGTCGATTTGATGCACCACCACTAAGGACGTGGTACAAATTGATAAGCGATAAATGGAAGACAATCAGCCAGAAATCACTGTGGTAGGCCGCCATCACAAGTACGAGGGGCGTAGTACAAAGGACGGGCAATAAATCAAGGAAAATCAGCCAGAAATCACTCACTGATGGACCACAAGCACCTAGGACGTAGCACAGAAATTGATGAGCAATAAATGGAAGAAAATTCACGAAAATCAGATTCGGTGTGACGACCACTAGCAACGTTGCAAGGGAAATAATTACTAGAAGAATGATCGGGCCACAGTCGCTCGTTGATGGACCACCAAAATCGATTTGTTGGGCAACAAATCTCGCAAAATCGGCCCACAGGCACTGGGTAACTGACCACCATGTAGGTACCACGACTGTAGTGCAACTTGTGGAGCTGCAAATGGACGAAAACCTGCCTAGTGTCGCCATCAATGATGGCGCACACCAGCACTGGAGAACTTGCGACTCCGACGGCGCAAAATAATTAGGACTGCAGATCGAAATAAACAAGCCGGAGGGAGGGGGGGGGGAGCACAGCGGAATTGCGATGTCGCTCCTGGCGCGCCGAAAGTGAAAAGAAACTGCGGAACAATTTCACGGAACAGGCAGGCGGGCGGACGGATCGCGGGCGTGCCAGAGGACGAAAGTGAAGCATGTTAAGTGGACGAATGATTATTTAAGTGCGTAAGCGCGCAAAATGAGGGTAATTCTCCCTATTGCATATCGACTACTGCATAAGCAATTGCCAGAGGGCTGATGAGACGGGATGTAGTAACGCCAGCGCCACGTCGCCGGATAATATTTATCGAGATAGATGATTACGTAATACGGAAGACATTTAACAGCCTCAGATACAGTAAAAATGAGAAGTAACGGCAATGGAATGGTGATGCCGCATTATAAAATATATGCTAAAATTATGAGACAATTGCGTCACGACGATTTGAGTTACAGAAAGAAAATCGTCTACTGCAACCTCATTTGTGCCCTTTCGTAATTTTTTTAATTCGGATACAGATTTGTTCGGATAACGGATTTACAAGCATCAAGGTAAATAAATACTGCAGCTCAAAAGGAAGGGAAGTTATACAGCAATTTGCAAGTTTCCTGCATGAGCAACGACTCATGTCGGAGCTACATAATGCAATTGCACGCTCAACTTATGAGCGGAAATTCAGCTAGCAGGTCATCCCACAACACTGTCAGGAAATTCAAATTGGCATTTAATATCACAAGAAAAGACCTCTGAATCTCCGGAGACACACCGTGTGTGTAAGTCGGTAGCATCGATACGGCAACAATAACGGGGTGCGAGCTGAAGGTCCGAGTGCGATTGAATAGAGCGGCGCCACCATCAGAGAAGGCGTCGTGTCAACCGACAGTTGCGTGAAACAGCGACCGTCATAACAACGTTATAATAATGTCAACAAAAACCTGTCATCTCGGTGGCGACACTTGGATGCAGCGAGCGTGCACCAAATAACAACCCCGTAACCGGTTGCGTAACTGGCGACGCAACAGAAGCGCGCACAAAAACAAGTTGCGCTAGCTACACTCACTCCTCAATTAACCGTGCCATTAATCACACTAATATGCGTGAAATGCGCGATCCTCAGCCATTATATTCTGATGGGTAAATTAACTTCCTGGATGAAGGCAAGGTTGGTTATCCAATACATAAATCTGCTAAGTGAGGATGCACTCACGACGAGCATAGGCGTTAAGACGTATTAACTCCGCGTGTCATAAATTACAAGGAGAGGCAAAACACAGCTGCGAAGTTTAGGTGGGACGTTGAAATTATTCAGGGATGCAATATTCATTACTACACATTTTACGAACCTAGCACTAATTCAGAAGTAACAACCCAAGACACAGCGTCACGATTGAAGTAATATTTTATGCTTATACGTGCGTCTCAAAGAATAATAATTCGTGCACGAGCAAAATGGAGCTGTGTCATTTGTCGTTCTACGTAGAAAATTGAGGTACCAAGTGACGACGAATTTGGGTATAATGTCTGTATAAAGAACATAAGGATGTAAAAAAAGCAATCGCGAAGCTCCTTTAATCGCGCGTACAACCGTGAAAACTATAGTTTACAACAGTAGCATTCTTTAAAATCTAGTCCTCGATAAGAATACTAAAACAAACCAGGGCACAGTGAACTTCAAAAGGGAAGTGACAAAATCAGCTGAGTCAACATATTAGTGATGACGTAAGCAAAATGATGCTGATGTTTGTAGGCCAGAGCAGCTACTCAACAAACACAAGTGTTGGCCGACCATCAATCAGGCACGCCGCCCCCCCCCCCCTCCCCAAGGCCCACACGTATCCGAGGCACGAGCGCGTGGTATTCCGCACCGCCGGACGTGTCTGTATATAGGCAGTAGGACGAAAAACTTAGGAGATTATAAAATCTACTTAATGGCCACAACTATTGGGGCAACACGGACCTGAAGCCAGTGAGCAAAAGCCAAGCTAAAGTTCTTCAATCTACATTCTTTTAATTCTAGAACAAAACGAATTCTAGGGCACCAAAACCAGACTCCTCAAACGAGCTTCCAGTACTTCATCAACTCTCTGCATCGGAAGGCGAAGAGGAAAGTTAAATGCATTATTCTCCTGCATAGGCCCGTTTGATCATAAAGTGTAATATAAAATTTAACATTTCAAGCAAGACTATCTACCAAAATCACCCATCAAGGCATGCACAAGGAAACACGAATACATGCAGTGGATGACCAATTGTTTCCTTCATACAACTGGAGTTTCCTGATCTCCCATCATGTGAGTGATCGGTACTTCACCACAGGCAGAAGCTTTCCTATTCTAGCACAAGTCACCAGGCAAACTATTACAAAAAAATAATGAAGCCAGCCAGCTGTTAACAGGCCCTGTGAACCAGCTGCAGTAACAGCTGTACCACAGTAACCCGAGAAGTACCCATTGTGCAGGACCCTTCCACGCGACACATGATCCTTGCTTCTCGTACATCTCTGTCCCAGAGCCTAACGGTACTCAGCAGGGCATGGGTTGGTCGATATGTCAACGCTATATTCTCAGGTGTGATCGTACCCACCACAGCAGAAGTTGATTCTCACATAATGTATATATGCCTTATCGAAGAACGCTCTACCTACAACTACAGAAATTTCTACAGCGCTCAAGTTCGTATTTAGTTCGTCAATCTAAACAGGAGTCTTATTTGATTTATATTCGAGACGGTAAGCACACCTAACCGCAACAGAGAATTTTGTGTGCACAGCTATACAAGCTTCTTTGTAAGAATATGTAGTATCACCACAGTAAGGGAACTTTTTTTTAACCCTCGAAACATGTCTTTCACATCAAACGCATTTCCATTTTTAAAAGGAATGTCAGCTTCAGTAGGAAAAATAAATCTACCTAAGCGGTATTCCGTCGACATGACAAATTTACAGCAGAGAGGGCACGCGCCGACGTACGGTACCTTCCCTGCAGCAGATCTGCACACAATGGGTACTCATGTTACTCACGGTCACCTCACACTCCTGATACTCATCTCCGCCTCTAGCACGCTCTTACCATACCACATGATGTCTATTATGGTGGCGGTGTTATTGAACTCCCACAGCACCCACCACACCCACAACGAAGTATGGCCCACAGGGATGGACAGAACGAAAACACAACTTCGATGGTAACAGTATCTGTTACAATGAAAAAGTTACTTAGGTAAATGTCAAAGTAATGGCATCCCCGCCCTCATTATTAGCTTAGCAGTTCCGTCGCAATAGATAGCATACAGTTTCCTCGTTAACTAGGTATAATATCTTCAACAGCTGAGCATGGCGAGACAAAAGAAACTGAGATTTGTATTTAAGATGACAGCGTCAGGTTCTGAGGGCCAATTTCTCCATCAACCATAAAAAACCGACAATTTGAGAAAGATGCATCGTATATCGTCACCACAAGCAGTTGCATTCAACGCAGGGCTACATACATTAAACTTAACAATTGGACAAGATCCTCCCGAAAGCTTGGCAGGTACTAAACGGCACCGTTTTCGCTGCATTCCTTTAAAGAACAAAGTATAAAAGAAAGCTTCGGTCGATACCCAGAATAGTTGTTAGCTCAAAGAAACACAAGCAAGATACACACCTGCAGGGACCACTGACTGCCTCTGTATTCAAAGGTACAACAAATATTTACAGTCGACAAGTGCAGTGAAGAAGAATGCGGCCTCTGTGACTAGAACTTATGTGTCGCACGATAGAAAAAGTTCAAAGAGTATGCGTGAGTAAGCGAGACTCATGGCATGCTTCTTTTTCTACTCATGAGTGTCGCAGCTGAGTAACGACCAGCCCACGATCGTCTACTTGAGTAGATGCGTAGAGACAACCAGTAACTGTGCCAGGTGGGGGTAGGTGCAGCACCGGCGAACTGCGCCTGTCTACCAGACACACTGCGTCATACTACGCCAACGTTCATCAGCAAAGATCCTAGCAAAAAAAATTGCGCTCCGTTTGTTTTATCAGTAAAATATTAGAGTAGTAGTAAAGTGGAGCCATATTATCTACTCAGCAACAAAAATCGCAGACATTATAATCACTCTCAAGTTAACATCAATTCGTCAATAGACACAACATAATTAGGCACCACACTTCTGAAAAGAAGAGCTGATTTTTGCCTGAAAACTTACTTTTATTTTGCTAACGGACAGACTGTGCGAAGACTTCAATATCTACACAGCTAGTGTTCCACCAGAGGACTACCTACCAAAGTTTGAATGAAGCCGATCACCCGTATACCCAGCACCGCATTTTTTATTTCTTGACGTAGAGGATTAGGGTTGAGTGTAATTTCAGCATAAGAATATGGCGCGACGCATTAGGAACTACGCAGCCCGCACTTGGCACGGGGCCGTGTGCAGCCCGCCGGCCGGCCGTGTACGTGTGCATGCGAGCTGCCACCGTTTGACTTATCAGCAGGAACAGGCTCCACTCGAGAGATAGTCCGTCACTG
>LQNS02276621.1:2085473-2116571 GCA_001587735.2 Parhyale hawaiensis
CGACGCATTAGGAACTACGCAGCCCGCACTTGGCACGGGGCCGTGTGCAGCCCGCCGGCCGGCCGTGTACGTGTGCATGCGAGCTGCCACCGTTTGACTTATCAGCAGGAACAGGCTCCACTCGAGAGATAGTCCGTCACTGGGGAATATGTGAAGACGACAGGCCTCGGACCAGACGAGACGAGGTGACGAGGGCGGGCGGGAGAGTCGTAGGCCAGAAGGAAAGTCCAAAAGTGCACGCACCTCACCACCCACGGCCACCAATTCTAAGTAATGTAAACTGCCCTGTTGTCTGCAGGACATCTCTTTACCACACGTAACATTGTTCACAATTGCAAGCCTATCGGTCGATCTGCGGGTTTCCTCCCCTGCTGAGTATTAACGTCGTGTAAAAACATCATCGGTCTTGTTTGCTCTAATATAAGAGTATTCACTATGAGCCCAATATCCAGACAAGAAATCATAAATGACTTTCTCTTACCAATACGCTAACTATGACATCGGCTCTGAGGAACGGTGACCCACAGTCACTATCAGTGAGAATATGCATATAATGCTCAAATGCACCCGTGAAATGCGGAACAATAGCAAATATTGACAACGGGTAAGCAATGCAGAATTGTCGCATGAAGCATTTGAGCACTGGACGTCACGTGTGAAAACGTTAGTGGCACGCAAGGTACAAAGCTCGAAAAGAGACGTAGCGGAGGAGGAGGAGGAGGAGGAGGAGGAAGGCCAAGCTTGGAAAGTCAAGAAAGCTGCGACACGGCGCCGAAGATGCAACCAAACAATGACAAGCATCACTGGTCCGTGGGACAGGCCTCTGCACACCCAATAGAAGGAGCCTCCCTAGTTATTAACAAGTGATCCACGAGTGGAAAAAGGAAGATATAGCTGGTCTAGAAAAACTAAGAACCACAGCACAGAGGAAAATCCCGTATGAGAACAGTAACCGAGAAAGAGGGAGCCATAAAAAAATCCTCAGTTTATACGTACAAGCACAAGGAGGTAAAGTAGTGAGAAAGATACACCTCAAGACGCTAAGGTAACCTCTGTGGGGTGCGACTTCCCTAGCTGTGGAGGATGTCTCTCTCAATGTACGTCGAGAGCTAATCTGACTCCATGCAAGGCCTATCGTACAGCGCCTTGACGGTGTTGCCGAGCACATCAGAACACGCCAAGCACAGCAGAAGAGATGAAGAATTACGAGGCCGCAAGCTTGAGCGGAAAGCGTCTCGAAGGCCGCTCATCTCACTGTCGGGGTTGCCCTCGAGGCACTTCAGCTTACTTCACTTGAGTATGAAGGGGACACACTGTGAAGGGCAGTCTCAAGAGAGGATCAACCATTTCCTGAGTCTTGAGTCAATATACTGATGACTCGGAGACCTTAGCTCATGGGAGGTATTATATGGTCATGGTGCTAAATTAATATAATATCAAGAGCTCCCACAGTGATTGCTCATCCATAGGAAATGCAGAAGTTATGTAGCCGCCGAGATTGCTTTTAAGAGAAAATATTCAAGATTTGATTAGGAAATAGCAAGCGCCTAACTAATGATACCTTGATAAATCTCAAGCACTTCTAACTTCAGCCGTATAGCATGTAAGTTAACTGAGCCGAAAAACATTTTCGAACGATGTTCATGCACAAAACGTCGAATAAACTTGGAGCGTCGGAGTAGAGAGTTGTTTGCCGAAGAGTCTTAAACCGTAAGGGTCTGAGCTACAAGTAAGTTGGCGCATGAAAAGCACTGCAATACAGGCGCAAGTTACCAATATTAATGGGTCAAGAGGAGCACTTGAAGCGCGCTGCACCTAGCTCTGGCTATTAGGGCTTGAACGAATACCTGATAATCAGTACGATCTTTAGAAAATAAACGTCTTGCACGCACGCAGTAGGTACATAATTTCTAGGCATAGTGGGGTAAAAATAAATAAGATTCAATGTTAAAAAGCGAACATACATACAACAACGAAGAACAATTGTTTACACTTGACTAGTACGAAAAAAGGACAAGCAACAACAATCAAAGGCTCAACGTAGTGAGAAAGGATTTAATGTCAGCGATGTGTGAACCGAGCGACGTTCCGTGGCGCGCAATCAAAGGCAGCGAAAGTGAATCGATGCATTCGGTTGGTAAAACAATCGTCGGGCGCATACGAACGACGTTCACGTAACGAACAACCAAATGGATGGATAGTGCCGGGGCTGAGCTGCTTCTAGCTGTTCCTGCAGAACCAATGACCGGCACGCAAAAAACCCCAACGTACTCAGTGTCGAGTCATCGCTTTCACTTCTTCACGGGAGACATGGAACCGCCCGAAATGAGCTAATGGGATAGTGCAGAAGTGAAATACATTACGAACTAAAACCAACGCTGTAAAGACGGGATCTCCCAGCTCACGACCCACCAAGTCCGGGCTTGGGAACGAAGCTCAGTGCAACAGACTCCAGTGAACGACACAAAATGGGAAAAAAAGGTTTGTGAACGACGCTTAACGTAACACGCCACCCACCAAGTCTGGACGGACAGATATACTGAAAAGGTATACATACATCCTGGCGATAACTCCTCTGTCAGTATAAACTAGTTGTCCGTCAGAGTAAACACGTGTCTAAGCATAAAATAAACCTTTATGTCTCGTAAGAATGGCACTATTAACAACGACCAGAAAAAGTCGAGTCAGTGATAATTGGTTAATTTTGTTCCGTAACAACGAGGTCGAACTTGAGGCTCAGAACACTTCATATATAAAAATTGGAATGGGATATACCGCATACCAATTTCGGAGCGATCCAATTATATGACAGGGCGACGCAATACAATCGTTCGCTCAACTGATGAGGGGACGTTCAGCTCACATGCCGTTTAAGCTTATACACTTGCCAGAAGTATTTCGAATACCCACGACCGCTGTGTAATCAGCACAACGCTGAACGTTCGCTTGCAAGTTGAGCGTGCGACAGCGTACTGTGGCCCCGGTATTAGATAGCGTGAAAATTTAGGCGTAGTAGCAAACAGCGAGTTCTAATAAGCAGAGCGCCGTACATTACCCTAGCAGAATTTTTTAGCCTACGGGCTGGGCCACAACTTTGTTCATATAATTAGGCTACAGTAGTAACGGTCTTCGTCGTCGGCACCAAATTACTACAGCTCGCGGCGGTGATACGAAAGCGGAGTAGTCAAGGCGACATCGTGTGACTGTAATTGTCTGTCCGACTCAGCGTGCAATGTCAGGAAGGAGGGAGTGGCTCAGCGCCTGTCAAACGATTGCCACGTAACGTTGAGCATTGCTGAGGCTGTGGGAGTCTGCGAGGACTCAAGTTTTCGATACTCGAGGTGCCAAACAAAAGAAGTGCAAGGAAAGTATTGCAGAAAACTGTTCTGAACACACTTGGATTCTCGACATGTAAACAATTCGAAAGCAGGGACAAACAAGGCAAAAACTATAGTTCTTAAAGTGCGCAAAAACTTCTCTTCCTGCCAGAAATAGCAGCACACCTGGTAGAGTGTATATACGTAAGTGAGGGCGCGAGATACAACAGGACTTCAAAAATAGGGCCAGGCAGCATAGGCCTACAGCGGCGGTGAGGGAGCAGGAGCCGTGTAGACGTGACTAGCTCCCGAGGCTCAGGGAGAAGATAAACACGCCGGCTCACGAATATCCTGCTTGCGTGAACAGTTTACACGACCACTAAGCAGTCAGACACACACCAAAAGCCCGGGGTCAGGACCGTAAACAAACATGCAGTGTAGGGAAGTTTTGTGCTGTCTGCCGGTCGGTCATCTGATGGGGGGAACTTCTAAAGTAGGCAGAGACCCTTTTGGATCATACCGAACTCATGTGCGTGGACAGAAGCCCAACTGTACCGAAATGTAATACATAGCGACCATGACCAAGCAGTGCAGGGAAATTGAATGTCGGAGGTCATCGGGTGTTGAAATTCAATGAATAGGGAGATCCTAATGCGCTGACGGTAAAAATCTAAAGCTANAATACATAGCGACCATGACCAAGCAGTGCAGGGAAATTGAATGTCGGAGGTCATCGGGTGTTGAAATTCAATGAATAGGGAGATCCTAATGCGCTGACGGTAAAAATCTAAAGCTAAGATATCTTTCCGTCTGTTATGTACGTACCTACATATGATCCCTTTGTAATACTAGTAACTGACTTATTAACCATTGAGTGAAACATTGAAACTTATCTTGCTAGTTGTATTAACGGTTGTATCACACGTTGCACACCGTGTAGTGAAGAGATTGTTCTTTTCAGTTATATTACGACGTATTAGTGGCATATATGGTAACCCAGTAACAGTTATTTCCTTTACTTCTGAATAATGCTTAGTATCTCAAATGCATTAAATATACAGGCTACAAGTACGTGCATGTTTATTCTGGATGTAACTAATATATACAGTGAATGCAGGCACTTCTATGTATTACGTGCAGAGAACGTAAGAGTAGAATATAGGTAATACGAACAAGCATTTTTTGCGTGGCTTTAGAGATGTATTGTTGCAGAAATTTGTAGTGGAACTTCTTTGTGTTTCAGAGTACTGAAGACTGTTTGCAAAATCTATCAACCGTATCAAACAAATGGCAAATCAGGTAACGCACTAGCACAAATTACGATACATATTTGTCAATACCAGGTACGGTATTGAATTAGGTACTCTCGAACATGAATTGATCAATGTAGATCATATCTTTGCAACCTACTACGTACGAATTTACTTGGTGTTACATATATGTGTGAGAATAAAAGCGACACACGGGTGGAATTAGCTGATCTATTTGTGAGACATACTCATTACACTAAAGAAAAAAATTACACTACACATGATAATATTGCGAGACACATTGGTTGAATTGCGTAACTCCATTAAAATTAAAATACTGTAGCACAACAGCTGAACACAAGAATAAACACGCAGAACACCTCCCTCCACCAGGAAGGTGCTTCCCTCGAAGGACCATCACAGGCACCAGTGTTTACGCCACCTGGTGAGGGCAGTGGCAGAGAACATGTAAACACGGCAGGGTTGAAGTTAATACTGTAAACTCCTCGCTGGTCAAAAAATAAAACTGGAAACGTATGTACGATACGCGTATAGCTCGGCTCGACAACGGCATAATTGGTGTGAGGAAGCTGTACTTTGGGGGAACATCATCAACCCTATGTCAGTCTTAAAACACTGGTGTTGTTCGGCATTTCGGACATTGGAAATTTAGAGTTGCGTCATATTAGAGTAAACTTATAGGTAAAGTAACGCTGGTGTTCTCTATGTGTAGGACTGCGGCAAAACGAGACTGCCATCAAAAAGGACACTACCTAGAAGAAAAAAAAAAAACTGGAAACCACAGAAAACACTCGGCAAAATAGTGCCTTGTCAGAAAAGTAAAGTAGGGAACAATAATATTGTCTGTACTAAGGATAAAATGTTATCATCATGCTAATATTTCAAAGGAGATCTTGCCCCTTGATTGGTTGCCTGCGATACTACCTAGCCTAAGTGAATGGCATTACCTTTACCTCAATTTTTTCATTCTATCGCATAAATCGTAGATACAACCAATCCACCCGTAACACAGTGTTACACAGATATACCCGAGGTAAGAGAAAAATAATTCGATGGTTTCTGTCGAGTTTAGAGTAATGAGTAATATTGACTAAGCTGTACAAGTCGCACGCCAGCGGTGTGGCATTAAGCCTATCTCGCGACTATTTTCACAGTCAATCAGTAACAGAAATTACCTGCAATCCAATAGAAGTAAGCCACAAGAGTAAGAGAGACGCACAAATCGCAAGACTGTATTTACAGTAATAGCAAGAGACTGACACAAACTGGGTCATGTCAGTAATGCTGGTAACAAGGAGCACAATAGGCAGGAGCAGTGAGAGCGCTGAGAGCACACCACAATAGCGGTAACATGTACGACAGGAAGTGCTCACTTGAGGGGAACCCTCACACAGCTGAGGGTAAGTGTGTAGCTAACCAGGGCAGCCTCAGCCGCCGCTCCCCTCTCACGGCTAGGTAGAGGTTTAGTATGCAGAAAAAGTCATTTACTGAAACCGCTTACATGAAGATGATCTCGTAGTTTATTCTTCCCGCTGTCGCAAGCGGTGATTTCATGCAGAAGTGTTGCTGCAACGACTACCCTTCGTTCAACTTAGGACACTTTGAAGAATAATTGTTCATTAAAAAGTTCTGTAAAATATTGCTCATTCAAATCATCTGTGTAATAGTAATGCCCTGCCAGGCAGTGGCAGGAAGGCAGGAATCCTACTATAATGACTGTAATTGATCCTCTCGGGGACACGGCGCTAAGTCAATGTTTTTGACGTCAGTCATAACGAAGTGAAAGTCGGGCTGTATGGGCGACAGTGGTGGCTCCTACTGTTGTCTGAACGCTCACAGTGTTCCTCCGGGCGCCCGTCAGACGGCTGTCACCCGAGCTCTACTACGGGCAATAGGTTTCCAGAAGGATACCAGTTCCTCTTGTGAATGCAGCAGCGTGTAATAAGTCGCGGCTCGTTACCAAATAGCAACTTGCTGCACATAATTCCTTCATGGTAACGCCCTATATTAAAATGACAATTTTTGCTTGCAACGAACATTTGCCTGAAAGGGGTGATTAACTGAAATGAGCCAACCAATTATATTGTTTAAGGTTGCGACACACGCGACCGAGGGAAGGCGTGCTGGATTGCACACAGCACTTCCGGAGGTGTGTCCGCACGCATCCTCTCGCCCATCCCTCCATACAACACTGACCGGATGTGGTCATTCATTTACTTATACTGCGCCTTATATATGGAGCTGCGGGCAGACAATAGCGCAGTCCGCTGGAAATCTATTGCATTTTTTATTCATATAGCAACAGGATCCAACATAATACAAAACTAATATTCTATATAGGACTTGAGAGTTCAGCCCCTATGCATGCTACACAACCGACATGAAAGTTACTTTCGACAGACGTTCACTAAAAAAATGTGGACAAACAATTCAGTAGCAGTTTGTTAAGAAGACTTAACAGCCACTAGCGACACCAAGGGACCTACCTACAACAGAGTATGTCCCAAGTCAGGCTACAATAATCGAGGTAGAGAAGCAATCCCTGCAGCAGACGCCCTATGGACACATCGATACATAAGTCAATAGCAAAACATACAAAAGAGGCAAGCGTGATAGACAGGCCGCCAGCAGCGTTACCAAATGCGACAACAGATACCGTTTTTGTGCCTCTCCACAGGATGTGGCGCTCTACACCCAATTTTTTTGTAAATTTTGTGATGAGTTGCGGGTGTCGCCGACCAAACATCAGAGGACGAATTGCGGTCAAGGCTTAGTAAACAGTTGGGTAGGTTGAGAACAATACAACATAATATATTAGAATATCTGCTATATCAAAAACTGAGACTTACAGGCGACGACAGCCGGCAGATAATAGCCTATGTGCAACAGCTGCTTGAAAATGAAACCTTACCACAAGTCCAACGTATTTCAGGTTTAATTGTGTTGGTGTCAATTCGTCTTTATAGAAATGCATTGCAAAGGTTAACCGTGACAGGCAGATTGCCCAATAAATGGTTTAGACGTTGGCCGCAGTAGACGAATAGGTAATAAAAATTATATCGAGTAGGTAGGTCATTCCGCGCTTTTCATATTTTATCCCTCATAAAACGTTCGAAAACGATATTTCAAAACGGCTACTTCAGTCACGTGAAGGTACAGAAGGTTCATAAGTGACAACGCAAACATGGAAGGAGCACAGAAAGAAAAATACCACAAAAACACGAAAAACGTTACCAGAGATTACTTTCCGCACATACAAAAGAATGGTACCTATAGCAGGGAAGAGAGTAGGAGCGGGAGCCGTAAGTAGCAGAAGGTTTTGCGGATATAAAGTCAGTATAGGAGCCGGAAACCTGATAATTCCAGGTGTCTGAGTTAGACTCTCCACCGTCGATTCCGTAACTTGCCAAATAATTATGTCGACGGACTATGCCATTTACGAAAAGTGGAGATGGATAGAGAAGTACCTATATTGCAAACCTTCGTGTTCTACACTGCACCATGCAGTGCCTGGCATGACAAGGCTGTGGTTTCCTCCTTTTCGAGCATCGGTTCATGGTAGTGTACGAATCGTTCGTTGACCTCGTTCTTCTGGCGTGTACGTCGAATTGCTCCGATACGAATAGGATGGTATTTGAAGACTACTTGTGAACTGCTGCTCTTATAACCTCAAGCGAATAAGAAATTAAAAGCTCTTCACAAAGGGAAGCATATGGGCAATACTACGCGACCAGAGCCTCTTCCATCAACTCGTAGATTAGGTACCTCATCAGCGGCTAGGCAACAGCACTCAAAATTAATAATCCACAATTATGAAAGAACCAACCGAGTTCGTTTCACGAAAACATTTACAGTAGCTAATTTGTTAGCTATGTAAAAAATCAACTTCACATTATCGAATAAAAACGTAAAATTGTTGCCAAGAGAACTTCAAGTACGAATTTTTAAAAGCAATCCCCACTTAAAAGACTGTTGTAGAGCACCCTGAGCGTACGAGACTCTACAGAAACCCAATCGTGCACGATTCTTATCGTATCCTATTAATGAATAAATCGCTCGATCTATAGTGAAAATATGTGCACCGCAGGCGAAGTTGTCGGACAACTGCATTACATCTTATGCATGGTGCGGGTCGCATACGAAATGCAACTCTCTCCTTATGTAGGGTTCAGCACGTACAGTAGAGAAGTAAACGCAAACAAGGGAGCATTGTTTCGACCCTGTACTACACACCGCAAAAAACTACAACCAACATTTCTTATGAGCCTACCTTGTCAACAAAATGGCACCATTAATTTCTACACGCACCGCTGCTCGCTCAACATCTACCTACTCATCTACTGCAACTGTGGAGGTAATGTCCGTGAGATACGCGACAACGGGACTTGTAGCTTCCCTGCAACCTACGGGATGTCAGCGGCAATCTGCATGGCGTGAGCAACAATTTGCTCCACAAAGTAGAACCGCAAATCTACTCAACATCAATTACGAAAACCTACACAACGGTAGATAAACCATTTAGGCAGAAGCAGAAAATGAGGCGTTTGACAAGTGACTCCTGCAGCAGTCCCAATATGATGACACTCGAGACACAATAGTTAAGGCATCGTAAAACGGCCTAATAAATCGTGACGAGGTATACTATTATCAGGATTGGCAAAAACCATTTTTTGTTTAAACCAAAAACCATTGTTTCTTATTAAAACAAAAAATTGTTTTGGTGTATTTTTTATTTCATTGTTATTTTTTTTTTTAGATTTAGGAATCTTATCCAACATTCAAAGGATTTTCTGCTTTGTAAACATGTAACTAACAAATCGTCAACAATCTAAGTCACTTCCTATTGTAGAAGGATGATTTGAAGAAAAAGGGGCTAAGAAAAAGTAGTAGGCAGAGTACCTGTATTAGCTATGGCTACATTTAATATCCAATTTGCAGAGAAGCTTTGCCTGATAATTGCAATATAAATTCCTCTGAAAAACTTTAAAACACTTTAAATTAGGTATAATTACAACTTAACATGGTTAACCATTTTTTTTTATATGAA
Source organism: Parhyale hawaiensis (assembly GCA_001587735.2). Taxonomy (NCBI): domain Eukaryota; kingdom Metazoa; phylum Arthropoda; class Malacostraca; order Amphipoda; family Hyalidae; genus Parhyale; species Parhyale hawaiensis. Next base: position 2,095,109 of record LQNS02276621.1, read on the forward strand.
ACCAGGATAGAGTACTAGTTTCAGTATATACTACATACTTTGTCCACTCTTCAAACTCCAACTTTTCATGTTCAAATGCTATTCTACATAAAGTCATCGTAATAGTAATAGTTACAGTTTAGATAGAGGAGTTCTACGTACCAAATAGACAGCATTGGATCAACTTCCAATACTGCATTATATTCATAAGATTTTGTAGCACTAACAAGACAAAGCAACGCATAAAGGCAGGCATATCTCTATATAACAAGAAAATCAATACCAGGTTTCTTATTAGCAAATTAAGTACCAAAGAATAAAGCACACAAGCACAAGACATGTTGGCCGACCTATTGCTATTCATTGGGAAGTTTAATTTAACAAGCAGGGAAGAACACAAACAAAGCTGCACATTATCTCGAGTGCAATATATTGTCTACATAAGTTACCGATAAAAACTTCATTTCCAAGTCAATCTGCGACGGTGTAATGCACTACGCCCAGCGATAGGCACCGCCCCCACAGCTCGTACCTGTCGGGAATCTCCTATAGTTAACGCTCTGCTCTCGTACGAATATCATTATCATCTGAACACTTCCAATGCAAGCGCCACGTGAGCCGAGCAATGATTACTGCAACTCGATGATGGGCAACGTATAATGCTGTGAATGAGTGATCAGGAACATCCGAGTTACATAACAATCGGCGTAGTAGTTAGCGAGCTGATCTCGTACGAATATCATTATTATAATTATCCAAATGCAACACTAACGGTTAATGATCTACGTGCAGATTGTTTTCGTACGCGGATACAGTTAATAAGAAGTGAAGCAGTTAACGCTCTGCTCTCACGCGATGATTATTATTAAGGCTATAGCCCCAATATAATCACTGCTGACACTAAACTGATACCGAGCAGTAAATGCCTCCGTGCGATAAAAGCAAGACAGCCACGTCGGTAGGAGTCAGGCATATTTGGAGAGTCGGAGTCCGACGCTCACTTATCCTAAAAGTCAATGGTCGGTGAAAATTAGCCACTTGGTTCATTAAGAAAAAGAGCCGGGGTCGAAAACTAGCTGGATTCAGGAGTCGGACTTTATTCCTCCGACTCCACAACCCTCGCACGAATAGTTATCAATTGCAAGTGAACTTTATCTCAATTGCACTGCAATGTTTCAAGACACTCACTGTCTGAGGAATGAAACGCAAGCCCCATTCTATTTTCATCAAAACCCAATAAATGCAGCAGCCTTTAACGACGTAGGCACCTACCAATAGCACAATATCACTGGGAGCAACAACGACGCAGTCTAGACCGGCCGATTTATACACAGTGGGCGGATAGTTTTCACGGCATCTATCGTGTTCACATACATTGAAATTCGTGTATATCGTTATGCGAGCAATAATGTGTGAATTATTTAGCAGGTCTCTGCTATTATTCAAGCACACGGTCGTGCTTACTGCACTGTTTATATGCCAGAGCAATAGTTTTTTTATTCGTCGTACAAATTGGTCTGCTTTGTAGGACATTGTAAAGGGACTAAGTGAAAAAATAAGATTCACGCTGCATATGAAGAACATATTAAATATGTAAATCAAAAAGCTTTGGCAATAGCAAATCCACATTCAGTCCTGTACAAGAAGAATACCTACTTTTCATATGTATGTACGACGCAAACTTAGTTCATAATTAAAAGAATACTGCTCTCAAATATTATCCTTTACTTGTTGAAATAGATATCAAGAGTTAGCACAGTATTGTAGCAGGCCTGACTTTGCATCTCTAGACTGTCATTACTTAACCCTAAATATTTTAGCATTGATTGCGCATCGAACCGAATAAAATATTTGCAGTCTTACGGCAACCGCAACATTCTTAGACACAGCTGGTGCCGTTCCCCTTCATAAGTTAAACATGGTAGCAATTACCGCTAAGATAACGCGGGATATAGCTATTCAAAGAAGACAAAGGTATAAGTAGATACGCACAAATTAGTGTCTCGTGTTAAGGCGTTCAAACTTATCGATTTAACTAGAACGTAACAGATTTAGACACAGTGCATCTTACCAAGTTAACATGGCGTCAATCTCCGCTAAGATCACGCGAGATATCTTTCACGACCGAGTTAAAAAAAAAAAAAAACAGCACAGTCAAACTATCTTATAGGTTGGGAAGTGACTTCAGCGATCTTCAAATAATATCTCTCTCGATCACTAGGTAGGTATATCGTCTGGGAATACAAATAGCTCAGTAAACAAGACGCTGGTGTTGCACTCACGATACGCAGGCCGTGGCTCGTGGGCCCTGTACAACCTTCCAATTTAGGTAACAAGGGCGGAGACGATACCTAGCAGTAACTTAGGGCAGGGAGGGTCTGTGTAATATCAACAGCTCGACATTATCCGTCTCAGCGTACGCACGATATCAAATCAGATCGCTCAGTGTAGTAGCTTCGCCTCGAGTTCAATTATAACTATAAGCAAAGGGATATGATGTGTGACATATATCGTATTCTATGCAAGATTTATACAAATGGAGGTTGTTGGGAAAAACTATGGATATTTCAAGTAATATGGGACAGTTCAAAAGTATAATGTAGGTATTCCATAAACACATAATTCATATGATTACCAGGCATAAATGGGAAATATTTTTTTGGTGAAACTTAGTAATGCTAGGTAGGTACTTTAGACGTTTACAATAAATGAGGTATAAAATCACAAATATTTTGGAGTAAACGTTTCAAATCCAGCGAAATTTTGAAATGAAGATTTCCAAGCATTACCTGTCTGTGAAGCCTTTTCAGTGAAAAAATGCATTAAGTGTAGTGAAGAATACCTCGCTGCTAAAGCTTTCGCTGCCAGTTGAGCCCTGTTACAGTGCAGAAATGTCAAAGGTCGGTACGGTTGATACAGTAAAGGGTAAAACACCGCACAGAAAAACATACACAAACCGTTACGTTAATACAACACGATGCAGCGAGGAAATTCATACGGTAAGCATATCAAATTAGGCTGATATCCCAACAACCACGAACATACAACGAAATGTACATACATATACCTACCTACATATACAAATAGAAAGGTAGCTACTCGACAGTGAGGCTGATAACAGCACGACTCAGCATAATACGGTACATTAATAAGATACCTACAAATACGGTATACGGCAACGAATGGAACACAGTACAGCGACAAGGACACGGTGGCAGCACACGTCATCTCCACAAGAATTAGAGCTGACACACACAATACACAGAGACACCTAAACCCACGAGCAGAGGCCCATATTCTGCTAGCAGCAAATCTGAAGCAGCGCGGGCAGAGGTCGTAACCAGTTAGATGCGTCATATTAGCGCAGATAAGAGCGTTGTGTAAATAGCGTAAGTGTAGGGCAAACGCGCACGAGGGGAGCATCTTGGGTGTAATGTGCCCTCATGATGTAGGGTAATTATGGCGGCGCTTTAGGGTATTTCCGTCCCGGAATGTTGCACGGAGATTATATCTAAGGAATTCTGAGGGCCTGCATTGTGATGTGAGGGGCGGCGAGCTGTAGCGACGTCGCTGAGATACAGATGATGGGGTGGCATCTTTCGCTACTGGAATTACTATTACCATTTTCTTTGCTAATTTTTAAACGACTTTGAGTTTCTCAGTTTCAAGATGTGTTAAGGATTCTACAAATACATTTGTATTAATTTTCAAGTTATTATTTAAATTTAACCCAACCTTGCAAGAGACAGAGCTCGATGCGATCACAAAATTGGAAGAAAGAAAAAAGACGACGATCAAGCAAAACGAGCGAAAGGAAAAGCGAACAAAAAAGAACAGAAGGAAGAATTAATTATAATCATTGGAAGCAATGCGAATAATGTAAGATGCAAAGCGGGCATGAAATGGAAGATGTCCGAAAGGTCCCGAAGACTAAGGTACCCTATGCCCCCCCCCCCCCCCGCCCTAATAGAGGACAAATTAACCTTACGTTAAGATTCGTTATACGCCTTCTGAGATGGGAAACTAAATACCACAAAGGCAAAAAATATACCACCTGCACCTTCACTACGATTACCGGTACATGTCTCCGCACAGCGGCAAGACACCAGGCCCAACCAAACACACACACACACGCACGCACACTCCCCCCGAACCGTCATACAGATGGTACAGAGCTCACAATGGGGCCTTGTGCTTCACCAGCTGGCAAGGGTGCGGAAGATGCTGGGCCAGCGAGTCGTCGTCACACACGCGACGGATCACAAGTGAGGTGCACGCACGCACACACGAACGAGAAAACCCACGGGCTTTTCATCTTTGGGCGCTCAACATGACGATTCAGTCACGCTTTAAATGGTGTTAGAGGGTTAAGTTGGCCACAAGAATTACCACTATATAATACAGTAAGTAGGTAGCATTACTAGTAGTCTACATAGTGAGAGAGAATTTTCACGGTGTAATTTCGTATTTTATGGGTTACAGATGCAGCCATTCGCTGAATATGAGAAATCATCAAACCAGTCGGGCGATATGCATGTCCAACAGATATTTTATTGCTCTAATGTTACCATAACTCCTTACGACTTGACTTCAATCTCACACTACACAGAACATGCCACGCATCTTCGACAGTAATTAACCCAGTAAGGCCAAGCGCTATTCCTTCAGAGAAAGACATTAAAAACAACGCGAATCCAGAGAGAAACCGGAATTCAGCTGGGCCTTATACAACTGAGGAACAGGGAGAGTCAAAGACCAAGCAACGTACCACACACGGATTGTTCCCGAGTATCTACGAAACCACTTGTATACCGAAGCGCTAGCAATCACGATCAGCTGGAGGCAGCAATGACGACCATCATTTAGATTAAGGAGAGCAGTAGGTGCGGGGATGACTGGTATTATATGGAGTGCTCGAGGGTATCCATGTGTAACGAAAATGATGCATGTAACAGGCACGTTACGTCACACCGCCGCTGCAAGGTGACGCTCGACGGAAGCGTTACGCGAGCGCTGTAACATGTTCCGTGTTCGCCGTACGTCATTAGTTAGTTGAGGTAACGCGTCCGTACAACGTGAAGACAAACTGCCGTTACGCAAAGAGTGACCATTTTCATCCTGAAAAAACAACTGCCGTTAGGCAGAACGCGATCATTTCTGTACACACAACTGCCGTTACGCAGAAAACGATAATTTTCAGTAAACACATACCTGCCGTTACGCAGAAAACCATAATGTTTCACTAGACACACAGAACTGCCGTTACGCAACAAACTCTAATTTTCAGTACATGCACACATTACTGCCGTTATGCAGAAATAAATTTGTTTTCATTCTGAAAAAATAACTACCACGTAGAAACTATATATATAAGAATCATTTTTATTATATGCCGTTACACACAAACTGATCACTTCAAGAGAGCAAAGGCCACCACCGTTACAGAGTAACGACGTAATTGAGTTCACTGCGATCTGCATATAGGCCCGAGAAGAAAATTTTGTAAGAAATTTGATGCCTATCTGATATAAAAAGTACAAACAACACATGCGGTAAGAAGGAAATATTGGACAAACACCCAATTCTTCCCTGAAAGTAGGTATTTAGCTGCTGCCTAATGTTATTACCATGTAAGGCTATCCTACACACTGCTCAATACTTGACAAGACAACGCACTCGAAAACAAAATAGTCGTGAGCGAGTCCTAAAGCTGATGTTTTCTGATTTGTTACCAGTTAAGAACAATAAATGAAGTATTACACGATATGAATTAAATCAGCATAACGCAGAAAACAATTTTTAGTTAAAAAACAAAACTGCAACTAGGCAAAGTACTAATTCAGTACCTAAGGACTAACACTAAACTTCTGTGCTACACTCAGAAAGGGACGATTATTACGACACGAAGAAAGATTGTTATGCAGCGCAGAGCGGATGTTACGAAGCAAAAAGAGACGAGCCGTGGTTGTATCAACACAAAGTAAAATGTCGCCTTACAGACTCAAAAATGTGCGCCAGTCATTGTACGTAACTAGTGGGTAAGAAGCAAGATGCGTCCTAATGACAATAACTTGTCTTTCTCTGATTGTATGCTGCTACTAAAAAATTAAGGTATACGGCAAAAATGAGGTACCTAGATTCTATCCAAGGAAGACTGAGAAGCCATGTACGTGAATTAGGGAAGATACGGCATAATATACTTTATTTAGGTTTATTAGTTTAATATTAGGTATACATTGAGACATGGTACACAAAAGCACGGCGTATCACTAGCGTTAGCTTAGATACAAAGATCGGGCAATACCATCATCTCACACTACACTGCATTGCAGCCCATTTTTTGGCCCCTGTTCGGTAATACTGTAGCATGCGTTGCCATCGGCTGTACGAGTTAGATTGCAGCCAGGGTGCAATAACATTAGAACACAATGAACTCTTTCACGGACAAGAAACAACTTACCGGTATGGCTTACTTACTAGTTACTACCATAATTAAATATTTACGAAACCGTTTTCCAAAGGGTCAACTATGAGAGGAGTATAATCCATGGCATAAAAACAATGAGAGAGCGCAATAGCACAACTCCAGTAATTGAAAGTAAAGGGCAATTACACAACTGCAGCAAGTTGATGAAGAAGAGGAAAGGGTCGCTCAGACAGCCTGGCTCCTGGTGGCCTAAGCGTCGCGACGGCGGCCTATCGGTTCCAGAAATCAATTTTCTCCATCGTTTGTTGGGCACAAGATAAGCCCACGAAATTAGGAAGGAACGTCGTAATCTTGACGGCCGGACCAAGGCGGCAGACGGTCGCCGGCCCGGCGACGACAGGACCCTGCAGGGTCGTCGCTCGTCTCCAGTGATAACGCAAGATAATCTTAAAATTTGGGTTGCCATGTTGCGCTGACAAATTATTAGCATTAGGTAAATAAATTACCGGACGTTTAACGTCCTCAAGAGCTTTTATTAAGATCCCTTATAATGTTTCTTACTAAACTGAAGTTACTATACATTAAGCTGAATCAAACCAACACATTATAGCTAGGTACTTATGAACAGAAAGCACTCAACAAGCAAACAAAACGGATTGCACGTTCTATTGCCACAAGTATACCGACACTAAAAGAGCGTTATGAAGAATTCAGTACGTTTTCGTACGCTGACGGGAAATGACTACAGGGCGTACACGTGCAGCACTAAACCTCTATTTTCGTTGTTGCTTAGGCGACATTTTTCCAGTGCATGGAAAAGATAACACGATGTAGTTCTAAGGAAATTCAAATTCTGTAAGAAACAGAGCACAATCTAGTTTGGGCTCGTATGCTATTGGGTTAATAAAGCGTTTAACGACATTTATACGAGTCGGATAGAGATTTATTTATTTTATAATATATACTTTATTACCATCTCATGGTAACAAAATATAACCTACAGTCTCAGCAGACACCCATAAAGCGCAACATAACACAACTGCACACGAGAAGAGTCTGAGAGGCACTAAACCCTGAACAGATATGGCTCGGAATGTGGGGACACACGAGTAGACCACAACACTGTTAGCTATACAGCACAACTTTCGCTTCGCTTCAGCGGGCTAAATCGATACAGAAGAAGTCAAACTTAATAGAATTACAAGACAAGTCGAGCAACTGGTTTTCAAGCATCAGTTGAAACAAATACATCAAAAAGTGAGAAAGACAAGAACATAGCGTACGCAAACTGTTTATGTATCGGTAACAAGTCACAAAAAGTGAACAACTCATAAAGGCAAACAAATCAGAGCGCATGCGAATCGTTTACATCGAACTGTGCGCGGTAGAAAAGAAGGAGGAGGGTAGCAAGAAATTGGCTAGCAAATGTCACGCGACGGCGTAATGTCAAATAAGGAAACTGACGGCGCGTGTCGAACTCTGTGGCAAAAGAAGGCGCAAAAACACGGTGTTTCCATACACACTTACATACTGAGACACTTGAACAAAACCCGGCGGCAACTTATTCCCGCCCCTAAACAATGCCTTTTGTTTTGAAAAATTGGAAATCTTGACAAAAGAAAAATGCGAATTTGCATTTCGGCGACGATGTTGAGAGCAAATCTGGAGAGGAGAGACACCGAGTCGACAAGTTCGAACAATACGGAGCAGAGACATTCTTCTGGACACAAAGGTGACTTGTTTAAGCTAATTTAGGGTCAGGTGAACGTGAACTAAATGAAGAGATACATGAAGCGTGGGGGAAGAAAAAAAGGCGTGAAACCTCAGAGTACTCGTGGGGCAACGGTAAAATCGTGAATACAGTTTCCTAGTGGTGCTCAAACTACATTCTTCCTTTTTTTTCTGGGTGGAGATGAAAAAAAAAACGGTACACACAGAAAAANTGAGAGATACATGAAGCGTGGGGTAAGAAAAAAAAGGCGTGAAACCTCAGAGTACTCGTGGGGCAACGGTAAAATCGTGAATACAGTTTCCTAGTGGTGCTCAAACTACATTCTTCCTTTTTTTTCTGGGTGGAGATGAAAAAAAACGGTACACACAGAAAAATCTCCATAACGGGAAGCTTGTACTTAGTACAAACTTACCGTTAGAGAAATACTTCTGTACGCTATACTGGGAAGTGCATGAAAATAAGTTAAACAAAACAGTACCAAATGTGAAGGGGGTGTGATTGTGAAAGCAGTTGAGCTTATTCCAATTCAATGATTCTAGGTATTTATTCTTGATCGGAAGGATATAAATAGTTGTAAAAAAGTCAAAAAAGTATAAATACAAAATAAATCAAAAAACACAAAACGGTAAAAATACAAAATATAAGAAAAATACGTTACCCACGAGATAGGATGCACGTAGCGTGACTGCATCAATTTACACACCTGCAAAGAAAAAAAGACATAGTAGGTATTAGCAACACATCGATACTATAAAACGAGTTCAATAGAAACTGACAAATTAAAAAACTGGCCTTCCTAAAATTAATACTCCAAATCCATGTCTGAATATTATGCCCTAAATAATAGGCGTCAATTTTTAATTTCATGTGGGTAAATATTATTACAGAGAATAGTGCTTTACTACTAAAACCAGCACGCCTTCTTGTGCTACGACGGTACAGCCTGCATTGGTCATGCTACATGGTAACACGCCGAGGCAAGCATTTACCATCGGTAGACACACGCCAAGGCGTGCTGGTTTAGCAAGAACACTTCTCTCCGTGAATACGGCAAAAAGAGCATGCAGCAAAGGAGGCCGCGGGAAGATGCGGCGGAGGCCCCCGACACCAGCTCTATATGCTAATAGAGTCAATAAATCGTCCGCATTTGATGCAGCGAGGCATGAGCAGCAGCAGACGCAAAGAACTTCATCAAATGAGAGGCGCGCGAAGCGTCCAACTTTGCCTGCAATTCAAATTTGCAAAGCAAAATAACGTTGGGATCGCGATGATCTTGAAGAAATGAGAGGCAAGTTCATGTTAGGAAAAGCTTCTTAGCAATTCATGATCAAACGCAGCGAGCTACGCCGAGCGTGATTAGCAGGATTGGCACCACTTTGGGGAAAGAGAGCGAGGAGGGAGACATGATGTAATGGGAAAAAATGAAGTGCAAGAAAAAGGAGTAGGTATACTAATATGCGAGTGCACATTGGTATTTACTAATATTTCATCTTCGACGACCCACTTCACAGCTTCGGAAGAAGCCGCCTATAGGCAGTATCAGTAGCATCTAAAAAATATACAACAGCATTTGTTTGTTTCTGGAGGAGAAAAGTTGAACACCATATAGCTGTCTGTATTTAGGATACCTCGGAGTTTTAGATCGTAGAGCAGCTACTACACCTGAGCTCATCATACAAAAATGCACAAGATACAACTTTTGATCACTAGTCATCCTCTAAAATAGAATTTTCATTTAGTTACTTACTAGTGAACTCACTGAATTTGTCGTTATCACGGCAGGACACCCGAATTGTCATATACGACATAACGAAAAAAATCGTAATTGGAACATTCAGACCCGCTGGCTTCGACTACAGCCAAATTTCATTACCACGGATAGTGTTTGATTATGTGGCGCATTTTATTTCAAAGTGCCCTGATCGAGGCGACGAATGCAGTACATACGTATACAACCCCGGCAAAACCTATGGCCGTGTTAGAGACTAAAACCATAAAACAGTTTATAGGGCGACCAAATTAGGGAAGATAGTCTGATGTACTAAAGTAGGTAATGTAATACTTTTAAGGCTTCTGAGTGCGAGAAAACAAACTATACACACAATGTGCACCGAAATTTCCTCTAGTGATCAGTGCACTTTCCCTACCAAGCTGCGCGCATTATTTTCATTTCTCCGGTTGCAAGGCCGAAAAAAACTCCAAGCAATACCCTGCAGAAGCCACGCCGGCGCCTGTAGCAGACATGAAGCGTCAGACCGTCGGAAGGCATCTTCCTTGCAGACGGAAATTCTGCTATATGCGACGCTGCACTTGGCCGACACATGACGCTTGTATCATCACTACCATCAGTATTCTAGCGTGAAACATTATATGAACATATTACCTTTATTTCTCTATGATAGTTTTAACCTCCCAAATCATGGCAAGAGTTTCAAAAGATGAAAATGAAGCGGCATGCGATCCAAAAAGAAAATTTCAAGTGATTATCCGATATCGCCCTCATAAACATATAGGCCTATGTGCCTACATATATAAATTTATAGTTATATACAATTATGCCTCCAGGTAGGCACGTGTATACCTCAAGAAAAATTGAGAAGTTCAAGCATAGAGCTGAAAAGTCGGAAAGAAAACGAGAAGAAAAAGACAAACTGACGGTAGAGCCTAGAGGGGAAGTATTTAAAATACGTGTATTCACTGTATTGTTAATATACCTATCAATTTCAACCTCCCTAACCACAGCAAATGGGTTTTCTCAAAGGAAAAACAATGAGACACAGTCAGGAGCATCTCGAAGAGAACATGGGACACCTCCATGGATAAAGGGCAGTGATTCGAAAAGAATGAAGGAAGAACAGAACCATAAACTGTTGGTAGAGGTTCGAGGTTAGTAAGAAGCAAAGTGTAGGTATAGAAGAAAAAATAAAAGTAAAGTTGACGCGAAAGAAAAATAAATCCCGAAGGCTTAGGAACGTACTCGAAAGAATATCCTCGGGGGTGTGGCTTTTCATAACACAAGACGGAGTAACCTAACATAACCTTATGACCCCCGAGAGCTGAAAAAACACCAGCAAAACAAAGATTGTCAGTGAAAGTGGAAAAAAGTAACGCAGCAGAAGTGGATATGAAGAACAGAATCTGTGCTCAACCATGTTGGGGCTGCAGGTGTTCAAGTCAGCCATGAGCTTTCTAGCGGTATTTCCCTAGAAAAACCGCGGTGTCGCATGCAGTTACTTCATTTAGGGTATCCCGTCCCTTGACGCCGGAGTGCGGTAGCTAATGCATGCTGACACTATCAGGAGCAACGACGATTCAAGCTTGGTTATTCCCACTAAAACAGACGGATACTTCAGATGGTCCTCACTCTTGAACACAAACCATACATCCTTATCTGAAAAACGCGTTAGCATAGGGTACATTCCACCCACCGTTAGTAGTCTAGGGTTCATAATAACAGTCATGATTTCAAATCGGCTGGGGCACTTTGCAAGAGCCGCTCGCTATACACTAGAGTAGCAGCAGCGTCCGTACGTTCACCTAGTTTCGCCACGTCCCGTCTTCTCCGTTTGTGCTGGCCGCCCGCAATTCTCTACTCGATGCTGTGTAGCCGTACTGGCACAGGTTATTTCGCTTCGACCCGCGGCGCGCACAAAAGTCGGCCGTCGGAACTGCTGCCTAGCACGCCACTGCTGCGTCGCGCGCCAGGCGGTTACACAACGGGACAGTGTCGGGCCAGTACCGTGGTCGTAACTGGCGGGACATGAAAGACCACGACTTGCAACAGTTGCAGAGTCCGTGCCACCGATGGGACAGGTTAGAGAGATGAATGCTGGACCGAGGGGCATTTATCTGCTTTAGCTACTAGGCTGAAACACTGGGAACTACAACGGTTTGAAGCCTGCGCCATCTACATTAGTTCATGTAGGAATAACACGGTTTTGAACCTGAGAAAAATTTTGTTATTGAACCTTTTTTATGAAGTACATTGGTCGATGAGATTGAGCATCAGGTTTCGTAGCAACTGCATTATTTGAAACAATCTAGTACATACAGAGCAAGTACACTGATCTCGATAAGTAGCTACATGAATAACTTACTATTCGTGTGCTTAGAACAAGTACAGCCTGTACAGGTGGCATGTCACTTACTAATAGTTTACAACATGTACTTTCCTGCTTAAATTTAAAATCATCCGATAAATCGCCGATAATTCTGTAGAAGCCATGGCTTCCAAAGTAGCCTACACACAGCAAAGGACCGACGGCAGCTCTGACACAGACGCTATAATTCCGACATGGTACCACACACAACAGGAATATCAAGTGGCCCAGTAACGATGACTTACGAGAAAAAGTTTCTCAGTATAGCCCCTATCTGCAGGTCATTTATGAACTGCAGTGAAAGTTGTCGAATATTCTGTAGCACTGTACATACGCGCAGCAATCGACGGCTATAAAGTGTACGTGGCTTTCGTACGCAGCACGAAATACCGTACCAGCGATAAGAATTCCCTTTTATGAAGACATTCACTCAACGGTAAAGAAGATGTGGACAGCTTTATGTCGTCCTGCACACGGAACTGCAGGGGTAATTGGTGGCCTAGTTGAGGTTGTATAGCGTTATATAGCGAGAGTAGTTTAGTGTCAGCTACAGTAAGTTGACGGAGTGTTGCCAAGCTTGATGCATGTTGATTGTTGAGTCAAACCGAATACATGAAGTGAACTTAGTACTACACAATTAGTTCATTGAGATACTGTTGAATGGTTGTATGAATTTTCGTCTTGATGAAGAAAATAGATGACGGCATCCAAGCAAAACGCGCGGCACAAGCGTTTTCTCATTCTATTCAAAGAAATGTGTTGATAACACCTTTATTACTAGAACTCTCTCAGTACATAGAGACGCTCTCTGTATGGCTTTGTCGGCACAATATCTCTGGAATGTTGCAATACACACCGAGTCTGCACAATATCAACGGAATGTTGCAATACACAACAGATGCAAATTGGACAACTCCTATTCATAGCACGGGTAGCTAAACTCAACAGCATAGGTACTGCGTATATTATTCACACACTGCGCGGTAAATTGGATTTACACGGAGTATATCGTAGCCCCAATATTGATGCGTCTTGCCGTGCGTAGATTAAAAACCTGCAGTACAGCACTGTCTTTGTATGAGCAAATCAGGACTCTTACAACTAAGCGAGTTTGATATATAATTATACAGCTGTCAAGTTCGTACCAACAACCGTTGTGACCGCTTCAAGGGCTGCGTTGAAACCTGCGGTAAATGGTTGGAAGTTCCAAAGCGATTCAAAGTTGATACAATACTTGCATATCTATGACTTATTTACACAGTATGATAGTTATCTACGCTCGCATGAGATGCACCCTCCGAAACCCAAGAGTGTAACTCACAGTGCTAATCATACTCATGTGGTCAGAATACAAAGTGGCTCATGAAAGGGTCGGCACATCGATGGCGGCAGGGGGCGGAAATGCCGACCAAAGGCCACAACTGTAGGGGCTCATAACGAAAAAAAAAAAGATTTAATTGTATGGTTGATGAAAATTGGTCAAGATAGTACCGATAGTGGCGTTAAAAGAAACTTGAAGAAACTTTTAATAGGAAAGAAGACTATCATGGAGCAACGTTTCCAACAGGGGAGAGGTCTTGCACGCAATAACAGTACATCCAGTTCATTCGTCTACTGAAGAGGTCTATTCGAGCTTCTGCGTCTTCCATGTTACCCGATGTGTACTAAGGTCCCAATTGTAACGAACATTACGAATATTATACTTTGGTATCTCGGGAAAGACCGAGTTGCTTGCCCATCTCGATACGAGCCAAAAAAATGCTTCGGTGGACGCGGTAAAGGGAATAATAATAAAGAAAAGAACAAAAGGAAGAGCAACAATTATACAAAAGAAAGTGAACTATTGAAGCAAATATTGCATGAAGCCGCTAACGGCAATTTTTCTCTATCACTGAATAGCTGTAAGTAGGTGCTGTAGAACATTCATGAGTGTACATAAGAGCCATGTCTTTGTCTCGTTCAGCAAATTATTCACGAAAGCACAGGCAGAGCGTTATGAACCACATAAAAATTGTACTCATTGCATGAGTAAACGACAGGAACAAAGTAGAGTTGGAAATAACAGAAAATGAGGCCAATAAATCAGAGTTAAATCAGTTTCTGCTGAACAGTTGGAACAATAATAAGGTCCGAGAAGGGCTGCAGGCTCGTGCACTGGACGGCCCCGAGACAAAAGCGAGTGAACAGTTACCCTATGGTAACGCTAGTAGTAAATGGGTTAAAAAACAAAATGATAAGAGCAAACGAGGCCAAGAAGAGAAGACTGGAAACGGACAATCAGAACAAGTCCAAGAAGACGAGGGCAGTCCAGCAGTCAGAGCCAAAGAACTCGTCCTTGCGCAACGGTGCAGCGCCACACAAAAGTGAGGCATTTCCGACTCCAGTCGACTATGGCGGTGTGAACACAACACGTGAATGGCAGCCAGGGAAGCAGGTAGATACTCAGGCAATCCTTACGGCTAGGTAATGCCGGCAACACTGTACCAACACACGCTCAACTTATGAACGGATGGTCAGCTCGCACGTCACACGGACATATCTTGGCTACCAACGGGGTTTTGCTGTGTATCGGGGGACAGCGTGCTTGCTGAACATTCGTAAGCGAAGTTGAGGCGAACGAGTGCATGTAAACGGGGCAAAAGGTCTGAACGATTCCAAGCTCTTGCGCAGCGCAGGTGTAGAAACGCGTAGCTCCTTCAGTCAAATATCTTTAGTTTTCATTCAACCTTGTCTATTCAAAGAAAATAATACAGAATGCTGACTCACCAACTACAGGAAGCTGCACCAAGCAAATAAACTGAAATACAACCGACACTACAAAGTTTCTGGCTTTATTTTACACGCATAGAAGAAATTTACAGGACTTTCCCTTCATTTAGGTATTAAGAAAGCTAACGACATTTCACCAACTGCACTTTGCGTCTCTATAGGAGTATAAATTCCTTTACTATCAAGGAACACGAGTCTCTCATAAATACAATTCGCCCGTAACTGCAAATTCAAGACCAGACGATCCAGACCTCGATACCCGCTAAACCAAGAAGAGCAACCCGTTCCATACCGCTAATTCAAGTCCGGTAAATTCCGTACGTATAATCCACGATGCACAACCTGGTCCACCCAAGCATGGAGCCAAACGCAAAACAATAGCCGGGGCAAGAAGAGGTCACAAGACGTGGGAATGACACGGCAGAGGTCGGGCGCACATGTAAGCATGTCGGCGACACGTGCAGGACACGGGTTCCTGTCATGGCGAGTTGGTGCCGACATGCGCCGAGTGCGACACACCGATGTACCGGATAATATTTATGAAGAAATATGGCATGAGCGACCCATGGGACCGCAGAGGAGATGCGCCGAGGTTAACAGAATATATTTGGCCTTCAAAATCAGGGGAAGGAAAGTCAGATTAGCTGGAGTTATACACGCTAGCACATGTGTGTGTTTCTCGAGAGAAAGAATTAACTCTTGCAGGATAGTTCTCGAGACATTCGGAATTAGATGCAAGCTAGGAAATCAATACGCCAGTAACAATAGTTTGATATATAATAGGTTGTGCCTAGGTACCTACCAAGATGAACAGTCAAAAGAAAGATATGGTAGGTACCTCAAGAAACTGGCACTAACCGTTTGCCGTCGACGGCAATCATTTGATCACGGTGAAAATATTACCAATGAGATGCTGATGAGCAAAAAACGGTGAACACGGGTTCACACAACACTGACAACAGGCACTTTATTCACGAATGCAGTACCTATTTAGCATCCGAACGTTATACTTGGCCCTAGTAAACTCAACTGTGTCTACATTAACGACTTCCAAAAATATTAACCGCCAAGTCCGCCGGCCAATAGTGAAAGCGTTACATAGGCCTACCTTATCGAATTTTTAAGTGAATTAAACTTCAAAACACTATGCACTTTTCTGCTCTTTACCATGACACAGCAACGAATTCCGACACGAGTACATAC
Organism: Parhyale hawaiensis; assembly: GCA_001587735.2. NCBI lineage: Eukaryota > Metazoa > Arthropoda > Malacostraca > Amphipoda > Hyalidae > Parhyale > Parhyale hawaiensis. The sequence continues at coordinate 2,111,319 of LQNS02276621.1, forward strand.
CACTACTACAGCGACACACGGTAACCAAAGCACGAGGGTGTCGGCCCACAGTTTTAAAGAAACGGACCAATTCAGCTACGGTCAATGGCTCCGTATGCACGACGAAAAGCTCAGATAAAGCGGATCTTCGTAAGCAGCAGAACAGGTCGCCGGAGCAGCAAACACACACGTCGTTGAAGCCACAAAACACAAAAGCTTTGATGATGAGCGGGCTGGGGGGCGATCAGGTCAAAGTGCGAGCCTGGCTGCTTTCTGACAACAACAAGATCTGCAGCAACAAAAATACGGAGACAAATGACGCTCGCGCCGCTCTGTGGATTAGAGACAACAGTGCGCCACAAACAGCATCGATCCTCGCTGGGAGCAAAATAAGAGCACTTAAGGCGAGCGCAAAATAAAATCGGAACTACTAGACAGAATTTGATAATGCGTCAAGATGAAATACTTTACTGAGACAAAATAAAGTAAAGCAGTGGAGTGGAAAGGACTCCCGGGACGTAAGCATTTGGGGGAAAAAATATCCTAGCATAGATTCACGAAACGCTAGCGCTATATCTTTTCTCGCTAGCATTAACAGCTTTAAGTTGGCTGTATATATACCTAACTTTCTAGACATACGTTGGCACAACGGAAATAAATGTAACGAGTAGCAAGTGATAATAAGAAAACCTAGACTGGCACCAACCGTGAGCGAATTTCATACTGCTTTAAATTAAGGCGACTTTTGGGAACACAAAATATAACGTGCTCTACACTACCGAATTTAGTGGTCATTGCCAACTTCTGTACTAGCCAAACCCAAATTTTATTGGCGACAATAGCAGGCGCTATATTTGGTGCTCGTCAAAAGAAAGTACCTCGACGAGCCGCTCGCTACACGTGGATGAGGCAGAGAAAAAATGCCGAGGAGGAAAGTGGCACAGCTGGCAGGTACAGGGATGATAAAAAAAACAAATTCACATCTGTTTCCGCTTCCACATCCCCCGGCCTGGTACCGAACCTCTCCCGCTTTCCGTACGTGAGCGCCTAAGATGGAGCTATGGTCCCCTACTGAGAGAGTTACATGCACTATGCCTACGCATTCTGAAATTATCCCTTTAAATTCACTATAAATTCCTATAATTGATACGCAATTAATAATTTCTCCATAAAATACAAGTGGTTCATAAAAATAAAGAATATCAAGTGGGACGCAGTCAACCGAAACTCTTAAAAAATAAAATCTGCTAAAACTTGGGTGACAATGCTGCCACAAAATCCTTATGGATTAAATAATAACAATTTATACCCAATTCGACGATGCAATTCCGAGTTACTAGACGGTACCTGTACACGGTATACGTGAAGTAGTCATTCACACCACCAATAAACAGATGCTGCTTCTCGTTCATTCAACAGAATGAACTCTCTTTACACTGATTGATTGCTACAGAAAAGTACCTACGAGCAACATGGGAAGTAGCTGTCACATTCAAGTATGAACGATGCTCCCTCCCAACCTCTTCCTGCACACTCTCCCATACTCTCAACCGAGTAGATGAATTCTACCATCTGCACACCTGTGTCCTCTTGCTGCACCAACGCACACACTCGAGCCAACGTGCACAGCACACGCACTCTCACAACACATGTGTATCGATTAATGCAGGAAAGTATCAGTGACAAGAGGGTAGCAGCCGAAATAACCTGAAAGGCTGGCACGGATTTCGGTATTCCAGGGGATACTGTGGCGTTTCAATGAAACCGCCAAGGGAATGCGATTGGGTCGAATCAAGGGCTGCAGAGTAACCATGTAGGTCAAACTCCGACTGCTACGCTAAGAAACTGTCAGGTGCGTAACTCCAAACGTATAAGAATTTCCGTGTCTTTACAACTTCGGCATGGCAACCGAGGTCGAAACCCGACACTCCAGTCGAGTTTTGACGTCGAAGATGACCCAGTCCCAAGCAAAACTCGTGCTCTGACTTACTGCCTTCAGTGCACGGTGATGGATACCACAAAATGCGGGAAAGGGCGAGAAGGGAGGATAGCAATGGCAAGGGGGGCAGCAAGTACAGGGGAGAGCAAAGAACAGGGGGGGGGGAGGGAACAATGCAGGACAACAAGCGCCGTCGCAGCGGCCGCCAAAAACGCAGCAGTTTCGCAGAAAAGCGCACGCAAACAACGCCATCAAAACAAGCGACAGTCGCCATAATTTCTCTGTTCTTTGCGAAGCTACGCGGGGCATGCAGGGCCGGCGGACCAACGCATGCAGGCAGGCACTCGACACATTCTGCTCATTAAGTTTAATAATAAAAAATAAATCAATTGACAAGAATCATCAATTCATGGACAGAATATATTTCTAATATTAGCTACATGTCAAAATTGGATTAAGTCGTCTAGTCAATTCATCGTCAATAGAGAATGTTTAGACAAAATAAATCGTAATGGATTACGACAGCAGTCGCCGGTACTAGACGGTTGAAAGCACGGCATGCATCGTGTCGTGTTCTTTCTTAATAAATCAGAAAGTGACTAGAGTTGGTGCGTTGAGGAGTTAGAAAAGTGGAGGGTTATAGAACGCTCTCAGAGTCATAATGAATCTCAAGTACCGATGAAATGAAGATCTGAAGCATACGAGTATGTGGTACAATGTACTAAAGACGACGGGCAGTACCGTACTTATAATGAATGTGCGACTATAGAAATAACCTAAAATGCGCGATAAGTAAAGCTTCTTTATCATATTTGAAAGTGAATCTATGAAGAAAGATAATTTCGGTGTGTTAGCAGAACTTTAACAAGACAAAGAATAAAGAAAACCGTTAAAATGATATGCTTTTCTCGAAAACGTTTCTGAGCGTACTCGATCCCAAGCACTGTGAGAATTCACGCACTGATCCCAAACGAAACTCGAGAACTTTTGCGGGAACATAAAATTGCATTAGTGAAGAAACCCTACTAAGAATAACTAGCTATAACTTAGTCGATGGAACCTGCGACGTCACTAGACTTTTTCAAATTAACCCTACAGTTGCGTAATGCTGGTACACAAGACACCAAATATTAGTAACAATAACTTGCTACAAGACCCAAATACTATATAATACGAACCAGTAGGGTGAAGAGGAGGCAAAGCGTGTCGGCAATGGACCGATAGCGACACGCAAACACCTAGCGTACCGTGCTAGCCTGGCCACGTGCGCCTCAGTTAGTGCAAAGGTGCGAATTAATTTAGCCGAACTGAGGCAGCACCGCAACAGTGCAGAACACCAGGCTGCTGTATAAATACTCAACATAAAAACGTCATGGCACGCGCATCAGGGTTTTCGTTACTGTAGGTATTTATAAACGCAAGCGCCAATTTCCTGTCCCTAACCGCACAGCGGTGATCGCATTTTCCTTCCCAGCAAGATTTTATGCGAAAATTCTATCACCAGTCCAAATTTTATGGGAAGTTTCCGCCATCAATTATAATAAGTAAAGGTAAATATAGAGGAACTATTATTACAACCAGTAAAAAGACTTTTGAGAGATAAAATTCAACTCTCGTGAAAGCAGAGCTTAACTATCGATAAATAATTTGCTACCTACAACAAATTCAATTTTTTCCATTTTCAAAATACCGGACTTCCAGGGTCCATTTTCTGGAAGGTTTAGTAGGCTTCAGCTGAATTCTTAGTAATATTTCGACTTAAGGCATGTTCGATTAGGCACTAAAACAAAGCCTTCGAGGCTTGACTTTTTGAAACTTCACATATGTAGGTAATTAGGATGGCTCAACGTGCAGCAATGAGCTTCAGGCACAGACCCCCCAATAGATTACCCTTGAGACTTGGAAAAACTCAATCTTGCTGCGTAAAATGAAATATTAAGCAGGCTCAACATCATCGTCTTGCTTCTAACGCTGAATTGCAACAAGATTCAGAGTGACAAGGCCACAGCTTCTATCTGAAGTTACGAACAAGTCCAGCCTTGAAGGATTAACTTTGGCGCTCAAGCGAACGCGCCCACATACACTTACACTTACACTTGAATTGACTCTGAAGCGTGTACTAAACGCTCCAAATTTGACTCTGAAGCGTATACTAAACGCTCCAAAATTCACTTGTGACAAAAACTCCAACATAACCGTGCGATTTCGTTTGCGACTACAGACTGAAACTGTGAAATTACCGAATAGCTATGTTAGTTTCTGGGGCGACTGCAGCAACTGTGTTTCACTGTTTCAAGATAGCAAACGGGACACAAAGTGTTCTAAAACAAAACAAAAAAGATACCAACGAGCAGAGAATCATCGCACATGGTTCTAAACAAATCAGGAGGCACAATGAGGAAGGTGCATGAAAATTAAGAAGAAAGACAGAGGTAACACCCGAAGTCGTGTCTCTGCTTCGCATAACGCGCGCAACAAACCGCACTGCTACGCACAGCAGTGTGACGCGTCACAATTAGCAAACAATTTAATGGGATGCGTTATTTAACGGAGATTCCGTATTCTGCTACGGTACGGAGACCGTTGCGGCCCACGGTAACGGTTAGCAGACGCACAAAGGAAAACTACAATTGCTAGTTAGATTCTAGCCTACAGATGAGAACACCGCATCTCATGCAGCAATGTCTCAACTCTACTACCCGAGGCATGCAAACTAATTGGAAATTTAAAGGTATAGGCAGTTATCGGGCATATATATATATATATATATATATCCAATGTCGACCATAGACAACGAAAAATTGCCTATGAATTTCTGAGAGGGAAAGGATAGTAAGTGAGCGTCTCGAAATTAACCGCAGAAAAACACAAGACCTGAATAAGTGCAGAGAATACACACTACAACGTGCGTCGGCGGGCGATCGCTCTGATTGCTAACCCAAGTACACGGCATAACTGAGTAATAAGTTTAGTACAGTATGCGATACTACTACGTGCGTTATCAGTCATATTTACTGCAATTCAACTACCCAGGCTATCAGCCATACATCATCGAGAGGATACATATAAGCATGATACAGACAGAAACTTTCGAGTGCGCCTTTAGAACGAAGACTCATGCATTAACGTGCTAAAGTCCAGTAAATAGAATTGCGTACAGAACAAGCACAGTATGATATTTTGTCTCGCAAGCCTACAGTGAGTCAAGAGAAAGAAGAAATCACGGCAGGTAGGGAGCTAAAAAGAGATGGGCACGGCGGGCAGTGTCTCAAGGGAGCGCGAGGCGTGCCATTTGTCAACGCGGTGAGGGTAAGGGGCGGTGGGAGCGCCGTGAG
>LQNS02276621.1:2120486-2136483 GCA_001587735.2 Parhyale hawaiensis
CATACACAGCAACGTAAAGGAAAGGATAGGGAGAAACGTTTTCATGTTTAGAGGTTAGACGGAGTTTGTAGGAATTAAGACACAGGCGCTGTGTATGGGGCAGGTTAGGCTGACCTGTATTAGGTCGAAATAAAGCGAGTTTGCTTCATTTTACAAAGTGAGAACATTAACCAACCGTGGAATTTCCACGGATCCCGCTTGTTAAGTCAATATTACCCGGGGCCGACAGCCAGTTTTTTTTTAGCTCTTCCCGATAGCACACTACCTGCTTAGGTGCAAAAATTTAGGTAAAACGATCAAAATTCTATGGCTTGGACATATATCCGTTGTGGTTACAATGTGATCCGATATCCATGTATACAATATCATTTTACATCACTAATTTCTTATTATTAGAAAAACGTAGTGCTAGAAGATTCCTATACGAAACTGGAGAGAGAGGCATACACTGTGTATTAAACCGTAAGCCAGCAAGGTCCGGTACACTTCACTACCTTCAGCAGAAGTAGCTACTAACTTAAGTTAAATAACTGTACCAACACCATTTGTGTTTATACACAAACCGCAAGCGTCTTTCTCCAATGTTCGGCCAACACGGCCGACTAGCGCCCCGAAACGGATGCAGAGACTTTTTTTGCAGTTTCACCAGCAAGAGAAACTGGCGGACAGAATTGTATGCATCGGAGTGGCAATAGCTAGGCAGTTTATGCCAATAAACAGGTTCTTGCTCTGAACAGCCACAGCGTCCTGCCGGAACCCCTGACAAGGGCCAGGAGACCGCGTTTGGAAGCGCTATGTCGCGACCTATTTGGAATAAGCCGCCATACTAGTGCCTGCACGTACGAGGGTCTACCATGAGAGAAACACACGTGTGCTGGTGTGCGTAGGTGTACCCTGGCACAGCCACACGTGCAGGCAAATAGGCTAATGCTAACCCAGACCTGGCCATGTGAGCGTACCAGCCTCGACTAGTAAAGCCCTGCACAAGTGCACATGTGCACCGACTCACAAGTATACCTAGGCCCTAAACCGCTGAGGAGCTGAACACAAGCAAATGATTTTATATTAACGCGGATCTCCACACGCACACGTAGACCAGGAGTTGGGGCATACACACTTGCACGTCATCATTGTTATATGGATTAGTGTAAGCGTCAGTTTCCATAACAAAGGCGATCTCACAGATAAAACAAGAAGGAACATACTATATGTCGATAAAACGGGGAACCCATGCATGAGGGTGTTCCCACACAGAATCAACTTGCATGGGAATAGAATTTCGGGAAAGAACAGAGGAAAGCAGGTACAGTAGTAATATCAAAGTGGAATGAAGCAAAGTGGGCACGAGGGAAAGACGTACGAAGGCCTAGCTAAGGCTGAGGTAACTCACAGTGTCTCCCTGGGTCGCTCGCTACTCTCTGTAACATAGGATGGGCGAACCTAACTAACTATGGCCTTTGGCTCATCCTCTGCTCCTGAGGGGTAACTTGCACGCCAAATCAAAACAGCAGAAAATGCGGAGACCCGCAGAACCTCGTGTGGATACCGGAACAGGCAGTGCCCCAATGCGTGAGACTTCACAAGTATACAGACCAGCCCACGCTAATAACTTCAGCGTGCGCCGTGTGACCCCGAATGGAGCAGCCTATTAGCACAAGCAAGCGGGTCACCGAACCGGTCCCGCGTGATCTGACAGCGACCCGCCCCCTCCTGTAGCGGGGGGACCGCAGACGGAAGGAAGTCGTAGAAANGCCCAGGCGAATAAATTCAGCGTGCGCCGTGTGACCCCGAATGGAGCAGCCTATTAGCACAAGCAAGCGGGTCACCGAACCGGTCCCGCGTGATCTGACAGCGACCCGCCCCCTCCTGTAGCGGGGGGACCGCAGACGGAAGGAAGTCATAGAAAGGGAGGGATGAGTCGAGACACTGAGTCTAGTCCCGGGGCGGCACTCAAGCCGAAACTGCACACTGAAGGTAGAGTCGAAACGAGCGCTTGCACTCAGACAGCGACGACAGAGTGACGCAGAAAGTTTATTCGCAAAATTGACCAGAGGTTCAGTTTCCGAAGCAATGGCACATCACTCTTACTGGCCTAGGCCAATATTGACCTCAACGATGACACTACCTACCTTCGTGACCATGTCTTGTCAGCAAATATTGGGCACCGTAATTGGATTTAGATTCGGAAAACTGCTGCCTGCCAGGCCGCTCGCCGGTGCACGCAAAAAGCAGGCCCCGCATCTGCACCTCTCGGTTCAGAAAAGAGAAACGCGGTCAATGTATCGAAGCCTTAGAGAGATCAGCAAAATTGGACCTCGACCGAGGATTGCGCTGCCGAGATTGATGGTTTCTGCGATCGACGAGCTGGCTCGATGTTCATAAATTAACGAACTCATGAAGTAAATAAACGCCGATGCGGCTGTCCATTAGCTGATCTCGTGGGAATCTTCAGACTCGCGGTAATGGATTTGAAAGATACCGCAGTGCACCACTAACTCATGCCCTCCTCTACGGTGTATTCTTATCAAAGGTACCGAAATGATGTTATGGAGCGGCAGCAACAACCCTCGGCCCAATACAACTTCGTTCCCCGGTTGTTCTCGTTCTTTGTTTTAGGCGCCGCGGCACAAAGGAGTTCCAGGCACCAGGCAGAGAAGAGCGTCCCATGCACCAGCGAGTAAAGAGATCAGGGTTATCTGAGCTCCAGTGTCCTGGAAACGCGCTACTTAATTACTTCCCATGGAGATATCAAAGAGTTGCGGAGGGAGAGATCAGCAGAGCAACTAGCGCAAAAATGGTGCACACACACGAGCGCCGTGATGTGCACATAGACCATGATAGTCACATGGATCATGAAGAGCAAAGGGATCGAGACGAGAACACAAATGGGGGCATAGTGGAGACTCATTTACCATAGTTATAATCTGGAAGCGACGTTTAATCATACCACAGCGAACAACAGCCGCAGCCACAAGTTCACTGACCCCTAATACTAGAAGGCTAAATCCAAATAAACGTTGGGGTCCCGTAATAATAAAACAGAATGAAACGTTTGGGAAGCCGCGCTGGTGCTTAAAGGCATAGCCTAATGCCAACACGGGATAAACACTAGGCGTGTAGTGTTTACAGAGAAGGCTCCTGTGTGATTAAAGATGTGCTACAAGAAAAAGATTTAACTGGGAGCTTTCACAATTACGATGTTGAGCGATGATGAATTACATACAGTAATTCATACCATAAAACTTGCAAGAAAAACGAGCAGCGCGGCCTCCAGCAGTTTTCAATATCATATATCACTGACAGGCCTATCAGATTGTGATATGCATAGGGAAGACGATATACACATGAACCTTGCAATGCACAACGACCGCGATGTATGCACAGAAATAACGACGCGCACGGCATGAAGAACTGCTCGCAAACCCAGCGTCTCTAGAAAGTTTTATCGCGAAGGCAATGCACTCGCATGAAAATCTTAATTGAAAATGCGCCAAAAATCCAAAGTCTTCAGTGGACGGAGGAAAAATCAGCGCTGACTCAGCATTCTGTCCGCCACAGACGCTTGTGGGTCAACAGTAATGATGCGGCGGATTAGAGCCCCGCAGCCGCAGAATCTGCATGCGGAAAAATTGCGGAGTCTTCCCCAGCGATAGCCCCACACGAAGGACCGTGTCTTGTGCTTCTTGTTTTGGGGGAGCTTTTGGAAACAGAGGACTTCTGAAGATACTGAAGGCGAAGGAGAGGCTAAAAGAGTGGAGATTTTGACGACACTACAAGCAAGAATGAGAGCAGTGGCGAGACTCAGAAACGACTTCTGAAGACACTGTAAAATTGAGGAGAGTGGAATGACGGAAATTATTAACTCCACTACTGCAGACGATAAAGGTTCGTAAGTTTGGAGATTGGGATACAGGGATTAAGTCGGCGGGAAGAATAAAATAACTTACATCTTAATCGAGCCTTACATGACCGCTTCGTAGAAATAAGATTTCTAGGGAAAAAGTTGTACGGGGTAGAACCTACAGAGATACTAGTGGGTATTGAATCTAGAGCAAAGACAGCCTGCGCAACTGGGCATGATGACCTACGATCATAAACAGAGTACCTAATACATCATACCTTGTCTCTCATATCCGATACGGTACATGAGAAGGTTGGAGCTTTGATTACACGACATGTAAATTAACTTCTCTCAAGAAACAGGTAGGTATTATAATGCATCACGTTTTGGTTTTGTTCGTAGTGATGCATCACTCAATATCAGGAAGCTCACATTTGTTGTCTGGCTCTAGGGACCAGCAAGATTATGGGACCATCCTTAATTAAAATATATGCAGGTTCCAACTTTCCATACACCCCTCGTAGTTACAAAAGCTCATCGTATGATCCGTTTATCGGCGTAAGTATCGGAGAAGTAATCGAACGGGAACGATGACCTTTACATCTTCCTTCTTGGAACTGATATCTATTACCGGGTATGAACTTGTTCCGGGAAATTTCCACAACCGCTGGCACATGACCCAATGCCGTACTACCAACGCAATTGCGCATAACTATACAGTCAGAAACAGAAGCTATCTGCAACACTACATACATTCAATGACTGGAATGCATATTTGCCAAGTTTCCTTGTATTCCTCACACCAAACCACACAGAGAGAAAATTAAATGCACTTAGATGCATCAAAATTACATTTATTTCTGTCCCAAAACCAAAACACCCAAGTGCATCATCAAGAGAAAGTGCATCATGATGATGCATATAGGGTCTTATGATGCACTATGTCACGTTGATGCACTTATGTGTTTCGGTTTTGTAACAAAGCCGATGATGCACCAAGATGCATCAAAAACAGGTAAAATTGATGCACCTGAAGAGACGAAACTTTGAATTACAATAGCAATCTGCGTGTTAGTATGTAACCGCCTCTCGCTTCGGCTTCGCACGTGTAACAAAACTACAAAGCTTTTGTTCACTTTCTTTTTGCGGAAATATCTTTTTCTAACTGAAATATGTTTTTCTGTCAGCTCCGATGACACACCAAACTACGCCATGAAACACCTACGTGCATCCTGATGCTTATCTGTGCAACACGTGCATTAATATTTTTCTCAGTGCATAGCATGAACATCCAGATATGAGTAGATATGCATTCCCTTGTGCACAGTGACGCCATTTTGGGTATGAGCAACTTTAAACGTACCGTTTATATGATCCGTGTCCTGGGTCTTTTAAGGGCGAAGACGCCTCAATTCTGACCACGAAAATCTTCGCATGCACGTTAGCCACAGAACAAGTGGGCTAGTTTCCAAGAGAAGATCACTGACGTTTGAGAACCGTTCTCTCTGTGGATCACACATTTCCTTCAACTGGTTCGTAACTGAGTTTCCCCTATTCATTGTTGAAGTAGAGTTAGTTCAGGAAAAAAAACTTTGAAAGCCGCAGTCCAATATGTTTTCCATCTCTCATTGCGTTAACTCTTTCTCTCAAAAAATTAAACTGCCTTCCTCGTAGAAATAACATTACTAAAAACGTCGCTCAGAAGCAAAAGCAAGAGAGAAAAAATTAAATATGCTTGATCCGGGCATCAATGTTGCCTGAAAAACCTTTGCACATGACCGTTTGAGTCTCCCCTCCGTGTCGTAAATTAATTAGCGAGTGTTCACTGACACGGCAGGCGGTATAGACATGGGACGGGGCACAGCAGCGTGTGATCGATGTTGCGAGGGGTCACCTTCTCAGGGCACGCTGACCCCTCTCCACTGCATCGACCCCTGCTGCATGCAGTGAACTCTGTTGCACTGCATACAGAGTACTGTCCTTTGCACTGCGTGCCCCGAACGGTGCATCAGTAGGCTACACAGGGCACTTGTCACTGCACTACACGATACCCGCAACTGATTGACGGACCACACCAGTAGGCCTATACGTGGACTGCATCGGCCTCCAGGGAATCGTCATCAGAGGCTACGTTAGTTCTATGCATCTTTTCTAAATTAAGTTTAAATTTTCAGTTCTAGGTATACGATACATGTACTCGTAATTCGAAAGGATATCTCAAACAGTTGAAGGTAAAAATTTGGAACATTAATTGAGGACTGCACAAAACGAGTATACATGACCTAGGTAGCTATAACCTGAGCTTTTGTAGACTCAAAGAGCTATGTGTGCAGGTAGGTAATACGGTACTTTGAGTCGCGAAAGACACAATGCAGTGTTTAAGAAAGGAAAATGGAATGAGTAGCCTATGTCAAGAACAACAGGGAATCCATGAACGAAACAGTCTACACGTGCCAATAAATTAGGAAACGGGGGGAAATTCAGCAACGCGTGGGCACCGAACGCCGCCAGCACTGAAGGTCTGTCCAGGTACCTACCTTCCGCAGCACTGGATTTCACGAGAAACGAAGGTGCTGATGTTGACGGTAACCAAATACCAACATTACAGAAGGAATTTTCAGACACCACCATCGATTTTCGAAAATTAAATGCAGAGCGTCGTTATATCTTTCTCCTAATACCCGATTACATCTCTGGTAGCCAGTCCTCATTTAGGCACGTTTAATTCGCAAAGTTGATAAAAAATTGAAGTAGAGCAACAAAAAGCATTTTATACGAGAATATAAAACCTTGCAGGAGCAGAGACCGTTGAACAAAGCGCTAATTGAATGCAGGAAAGCTTCCATGCGTCGGATCCCAAATGGAAGAAATAACAGCCAGGGGCTCCATTACCACTAAACCGTTCCAGTAACAACTGAAGACCCTGATCCTTTGCACGCGCCGTAGTAAAAATGGTCGATTTTGGCCGGTGACACAGCAATTCTGGCGTCTATATATACACTGCACCACCCAGCAGCTGTCGACTACAGCGGGCAAATGCGCTTACCCTCCACGCGGTGGCTAAAATGCCTACACTCCCGTAGGAACAGCATGATGGAAGAAATAGGGTTAGTCCGGTTGCTACAGAGACGGTAGGTATCTTGAACCACCAGCGATAATTTTTGGTCATCAACAAAGCGCATACCTAATTTTTTGTTTCTTTGCAAATTCAGATAGAATTACTAAATACCCAAATTATATATTTAACCTATTTTTTTACGATCAACCTTCACGGCATGGCTTAATCTTGCCTTTCGGGTGCCAATCACATTTTCGCATACAGTAACGATAGCTACGTAGAGTTTACCACCCCAGAATGGAACCCCGATGCACTGGTTCGTATAGCAGATAAATGCTCGCTAGGGCCCAGAGAAACGTACGACTGCCGTCAACCACCGAATGTCTGAGCTTTGGGCGTCATTTAGACGAAGGTTCGATCAACAAGTGAGCTCTCCAGCCCCGTCTTCCCTCCGATCCTAAGGCCAGTGCCCCTCCAGCGAGTATGAATGAGATAAGTTAACCCTACATTTCCGAGAATGTTGACTATTACAACCACGATAGGATCGACGTCTAACTTGGATGCATCAAAAGTCTTTCAATTAAAAGAAAAACTTATTCAATTCTAGCTACGAGTGAAATACTCGTACGTCGAAAAAGCGCCTGTCAGCACTTACGTGTACTGCAGGCATAACTCTGCTAGTGCTCCCGTTAATTATAATGGCCAATTCGCATACAGTTGAAACGAGACACAGACAACACACAGAACGGGGTGGAGAACTCGATCAAGATAAACCTGTTTTATTTGGATCTTAATCATCTCATCGGTTAACACTTTGCAGGGCGGCTTCAAAACGCTCCCGTAGGAATAACATCATGGAACGACCCATATACGGTCACTTGACTGGTAGCGGTTCAACTACAATGCTTAGGCAAGGACAGGGGTGGGGGCCGAGGCTCACCAGACAAGTTAGTCGCCTCTTGCGACACCCATTAGGCAAAACAGCGTGGGAACAGCGGACGCCTCGCAACCGCCGCGGTGCGCCGCGCGCTCACGCGCAGGTGGCGGGGGTTGGGTAATTTGAGGGCTTTATGGGAGATGGTCAGGCGATGAAGAAGTGCGCGCGGGTAACAATGGACATCGGTAATGGTGGGCCAGAAACAAATAAGTAAGGGCAATACTGGCCAGGGTCAGGCGAGCGGGACATGCGATCAGCAATGGGGGATATATATGAGCTCTATTTTAACTGTTTACAGCCTGAAAGGACTACCCAGTCCGGGTTCAAATAGTGTGCTGTATCGACGAAATTGCTCTCCAATATAATATGACAGTTAAAGGTTCAGAATGGCAGGAGATCGTGAGTTTCAACGAAAACAGTAGCACAGGAACGCTAGGCTGCTAGGAAACTCTTCGAAAGATAATTCCAGACAGGGACACATTACCAGAAGTCATTCTTGTGTCTCGGCCGTCGGCACCAACGGAAAACACAATCCTGACAAGCAGACGCTGTGAGCTGCAAAGAGATACGCAACCTGTTGGTGGCAGGCCAACCGAACCTTCGTAAGGAGTCGGAGCTTTATGAGTGTGCGGTGTAACGAGTCGGACACCAGGCGGTGCAATGATAGCAATATCTTCGGTAAGAACACCCTGGAATTTCAGTAGTACGTTCACAAGGACCACTACCTATATGAGTAAGTCTGAATAAAATTAGTAGTTTCCCCTAAAATTAAGTCCATTTTTCCCCGAGTCGGAGATTTTTGGGGACTTACGAAGTCGCAAACGAAGTGGGTGGGACACGAGCCCGTTCCAGGAGCAGGAGTCGGACGGTCTACCTTCAGACTCCGAGAACAGAGTTCGCAGAGTGAGGGTTATGCCGAAACGGCGCTCCTCGCCTTCTTAAGGGCCCTCAGTGCACCCACCAGCAGGTACAGCTACGGGCAAGTGAAACAGTTACGGGTGCAGTGACGTTACGAAGGGAATGCCTAAATCCCACGCTGTAAATACGGAGGGAGTTTCAGCACATTTGGTTAATCAAAGTGGCATGTAAGTTACTGAAAACAGCGGACGAGGTAATCCTCTCTTGAGCGCGTGAAAAAAAACGCCTCTTACCAATAACATTAGGTACGGCAGTGACCAAATATACTGGTCCCATGACAGGGAAAAGGTGAAGAAACTAGCTACTGGATATGACAGAAATCCCGCAACCCAATGATGAACAACTTGTTGATTACTAGCTCTGTTTCCCTATCCTCGGTCTCAGGCGTAGCTATCTACTTACGATACAGAGCAGTATAAGTACCTATGTCTGACCTGCTAGCTACGCCTAAACAATTTGTCGCAAAAGCCCCCAACGCTCTTTCGTCAATAACATGCAAGAACTTGACCGAAAATATTAATTTTTCAGTGCAAAAATAAACCGGAGTTTCGTCGGAATTGTTTTTTTCTACGGTCGCATCATAGCGTATCAAGCATAACTGACTCCGCACACGTGGGGTGACGTGAGCAACGTCACCTGGACTTCTTCCGCAGACTCTCAAGGTAGGTAAGGTAGGTATAGCGACGCGGACCACTAGTTTACTGCTAATCACGATTAGTTCCACAACGCGCACAGAGAACCTTCACACCTGAGGTAAGGCCACAGAAAACACAATATTCTCACACAGCAAATAATATTTGCGGGAACAAACACAATGTCAAGCAGCCGGTAATAAACCTTGGAGCTAACGAGCGCGGTCAGTTCATGGATATTCTCACGATTGGAGTGCGTGACAACAACGGTTTAGCATGGCCACAATAAGCCTTCATGTCATGAATTCTTTACATTGAATCTTGGCTGGGGTTTATTTGCGTGGCAGATGTCATAAACGCGTAAATTAACGGTACAGTCTGCTGTGATATATTATTGGCTGTGTTAGGTGTACAGCTGAAATCTTTGGCACTGATTTAGGCACGCAGAAATATGTGTGGTAGCCTACCTATTAGAAGCACAAAAGTAACAACGATATTGGCCGTAAGATATTAATACCACACGGTTGACGTCTTAGGCCCTTTACGACATCATCAACACGATACAACTGGCCTCCCCTCATTAATATTTGTCTTTTCCAATTATTCAAATTACAAACGTATGAAATACTGCAAGTCAGGGGATGAAGCGATACGGTACATCAGGGTGAAACAAAATAAAGTCAATACAGAGTTTTTTTTTTTTTGCAAGACCATTGCATGCCACTACTATAGAAAAAAAAAATGAGAGCGCTTCAGCACAAAAAAAAGTCTACAAAATTCAAGTAAGAAGCTCAAGTGCCTGCATTACAGGTCAGATATTGTGTGTGTCTGTATGTACATATTTTGTACGTTTCTTCTTCTCTGAGGATGAGTGAGTTTTCTTCGAGTGAGGCTTCTAATCGAAAGGAAATGCTTGATCGACGACTCTGCACTACTTAATTTCCCATCTTCTATATTTCGGCACAACAAAGGGAGGCAGAAGCACAAAGTGGAACAATTTGTAGAAATTCCTACACAAGTAACTAACTGTCATGGAGGATGGTGCCACGACGTCGCAAGCGTAACTCTACATGCAAACAATAGCCTAGATTAGCAGAGTTAAACCCGAGGTCGGCATTCATTAAGAGTCCCCGATTCGCATTCCCTCAATCATACGGCAAGATGTAGAAGCCCCTTTAGTTTAGCCCACCTAAATCAATTTTTGATCATGCCGCGAGTTTCCCTTAGCCAGGTAGATAAGTCCGTGAAGCTCAATCTCTGCCCATAGTTCGAATATCACTGACTACGGATCGAAAGCTGGACTCGTCCATAAGTAGGCCTATCGCGAATTCGCGATATGAATGACTGTCTCCAAGTAACAATGGTAACCTCCTCGGCTGAAAATTTGTCCTTCTGCGCTCGTAAAGCATATCACGAACCAAATCAACATGTGATACCGAGTCAACGCCTGATAACAACCAAGGGTAGTAGACTATAAATGGTTCATAGACGGGCCCTCTCGCGGTACTTATGTAGATTTGGGATGTCACGTTCGTATACTTAAAAAAACTAAAACCTGTAAGAGAAGTGAAGAAAAGTACATGTGACACGAATAGTAGTCCAATCACATCAGCTAGGCACAGTTTTTTTGACATCCAGGTTCATCAGTAAATTAGGCCTATATGAAAGTCTTCGAATAAATAATACGCAATGTTAATAGGGTCGTGACTAGGTGTACAACTGCCGACTAATAAAAACTCAACAAGACGCACAACTTTGACAAATAGGTACTCAAACAACTGAAACATCCTTACCCAAACAACAAACAAAGTCAAGTCCGCTAATGACATCGCAAAAAAAATTAAAAATCCATTTTCGATAGAGGTAATGAAACAAACTATCCCTGAATCTTTTCGTAGATAATTATTGGAGAGACTCGCTAATTTAGCGTGGATGAAATCAGCTGAAAAAATGAGACATTCGATGAAATGGATGACCCCGTCTGTGGTAAGCTATCTCATGTAATAGAGTTTGTCCCTGCCTGCGGCAACAAAGCGCGCCACTAATTATGAGGGTAATATTAGAGGGCGGCCGAGCGGCGAGACAAGCACTGTCACCGGACCATGGAATCACAAGATAACTTTGGTGATACGTCACGTGGCCCACGTGACCCGTGTCACGTTACTGTGACAAGCACAAGGAGACGCCAGGGGCGGTCGGCACAGTCAGAATCGCACGGCCGGTCACAAGGCTGCCGTGCAAAAGATTTATAACTATGGACGTATCTCAACCTCAGTTGCAGCAACGACAGTCTTGTGCATACCTGGAGAGGAGAATTTTCACTATACTTTCCGGCATATATTGTTATTACACAATCACTGTAGACGCTGGGGCGATCTGTACAGTGATGTAAATACATAGACAAGTACCGCAGCCTTCAGTTTGTCGCTAGGAAACAAAAGCATCTGTCGTCGGGCTGCATGTCTCTATTTCCGACATAGATTCTCCTTTTGCGACTGACTGTAGTGCCAATACCCGTGAGGGGAAATCACTATCAGTAAACATTTTAGAGCACGGCCCCCCTTTTGCTGGTAACGTTATCTACATCGGCTAACAAGTTATGTATTAGTTTTAAATTTCGCTGGTGACGGTATCTCGCATGCCAGCCAAGTCAAAGCTATTTTTGCCAGGCTCTATGGAAAGGGTACCTAAATAAAATACCAGTTCCATGTATACGAATAGCGTGGATTGAAACTTTTGAAAAGTACGCTGGTCTTTATAAAGCTCAGTGAGATTCAATATTAAACCCAGGAATACACAGATCGAAATACTATAACCGCTGTTCTCTGATCTTATTATCCTAGTAACATAAGTTTCAATCAACACAAAAATAGGTTCATTTCAAAAGTGACAGCGCTATTGAACTAAAGTAGTTCCTTCGCACACTCAAACCAACAACCATTCGCAGGGTTGCGGAATCGGATGGTTAAATGTTAGACTTCGACATCTAGGACAAGCAAGTGTTTAACTCAGACTCCCGGGCAGGCAGGAGTCCGACTCTCATTCCATGTTTTCAAGAGGTGTCCCTTTCCACGATCCCAACTTGGCAGCCCTGACAACGAGCACCAGCAACTCGATGAATAACATAGTCCATTATCTTCTACTACACTCAGTCACTGATGAACCGCGGGCTCAAAAACTCCAACGAAATACTCTATAAAATATCGCACTTTCCCAGGTAATGTTAACGCAACGAGCGGCCATCGCAGCACGTCCGCTAATTACGAAGGACTTGCGTAAGCTCGGCGTGATCCTGCAGCGCACCACGTTGGAACCTTTGGCGAAATTGGGGGCGGCGTGTTGCCAAAAGTAATAGAGCGACCGCACGGCGAACTGTAGCGTGAAATCTCTACTGTCCCGTAACAAACAAGTATAAGGCTTGATGTTAATGGCACATCAGTGATATCAATCGAAGGAGCTGTATGGTGAAACAGGGTTGGAGGAGTTGCGTTCTAAAAATGAGTTTCTCTAATCCGTGAGAGAGGGAAAAAAGTACGTCAGGGGAAAACAAGATTCCATGCACGGATTACTTCTCGTGTGAAATACATGTAGGTAAATACTGAGAAAAACAGATCAAAGACTTAGAGAATGAAAAAGGAAGAAAGCACAGAATGCAAGGACAGATGGATAGGTAACCAAAAAGCGTAAGGAAGAGGCGATATACGGTATGCACGGAATTCTTCTGGGGGGAGAAGTACCTAGTGGTACAGAAAGTTTAAGCCTCCCTAAATCAGTAGTGAACTGTTCTAATTGAGGAAAAGGAAGGGACATACCAATAGTATGTCGATAGAAACGGGGAACCCATGCACGAAGGTGTTCACACACAGGATCAACGCGCGTGAGAACAGCAAATCAGGAAAGAAGAGAAAGTACAGAATAAAGCATGAGCAAGTAGGAGTGTGAAAATGGAAGGAAGCAGAGTGGGCACGAAAGACAGACGTCCCGAAGGCCTAGGCTAGCTACCGGCTAAGGTACCTACCTACCGTAGGCCTAACCTACACGAGCCCCATGGATCGCCGCGCCCCATAACATAGGATGGGCGAACACAACTAACCTAACCCATCCAATTCCCCTGAGGGATTAACTCCTAAAACATCAATTCACGGCAAAAAAAAACACGTCAAGGCAAAGTATTTCTAACAAGCAATAATGTCAGACGGGCGGGGAGGCTCAAACCGAAATGAAAAAAACACGGCACTGATAATACCCGACTACAATTATAGTGATACAACGATGAAAATCTGACCAATGTGGGTAACAACAATTGCATCACCCAAAATAGCGGTTCTCTCTAATCACCATGACCACACAGAAAAGCCATAAGATGGTGAAAAATTGCACTGAGCAACTGAATTCTAACCATCACTTCAACGATTTGATATCCATATAAACAAAGTCATCGTACGATCAACAGTAACATCCCATGCATATAGTAAATGGAGTCGGAGAGGATTAGGCTATTTATACGGTATTGAGAAAGTTGCGAATGGCAGAAGCCGCTGGCACACGGTGACGCGGAGAGCGCCGCTAATACGATGGCAGTAGGGGCCCCTCATGGGAACACCCCTCCCTATCCTCCCGTACCCCAGGATGGGGGGGGGGACGTCGTCTGAATAGCAGACGTGACGGTGCAAGTCTGCCAGAGGCAACAGCAGGAGTTGGAGTCCATCTCGACAAAGGATGTGCGGCACACACTGGAGATGACACGGCCAGGTATATCACCTTAGAATGATAGCTCGATCGTAGTAGCAGTAGAAAAAATAAAGTGCAACACTAAACAACATAGAGGCAAGAAATTGCGTTCTCTATAACCACACATATACAGTTTAGTTATGAGAAGTTATAAGCTGTAGCTCTTCAATCCGAAGTTCGAACGGGAAACCATACGGCAAGAGACGTATACGTTTACGATTCCACTGATCATTTCTAGCTTATGCTTTCAACAACTCAAACGCACAAATAGAGTAAAGCTGTTTATGGAAACGAGCTTTTATTTACTAGCTACATCATTTGCCGTCGCCAGACGGATGAAAGCAAAGAATTTAGCTCCGTCTCGAATTCCGCATACGGTAGGTACCTAGTTATAGTTTTGCAATAGGGAGCTGCAGAATTATCCTACTTGCAGAGAATTACGCATATTATATTGCACATCGCAGATAATAAGCATCCACTGTAAAGCACTATCAAAAACCCGACATATGAGGTTGTACCTACCTACGTCATTGGCACTTTGGTAGAATGATATCAACTTGATATGAATTTTTCAAGAATATGGATGGAGTCACAGTATATAGCTACAATAAGCAATTAAATGCCAATGACGGAAATATCCGTTCCCGAAACGGCATTGAATATACGGATGCCGCAGTTCATGGGTTCAAGTCAGTTAGCAGCTATTAAACTGCCGGGATTCTCTTCCGAACACATCTCTCATAAGGAATCACTTTCAAACTTCACCGACAAAATAAGCACCTGCATATGGGAATCTTGAATTAGGGAATTCAAGAACGATGAAGGCTCAGCCCAACATCAGTTGAGCTGTGGATATCAATCAATTATAGTATTAAGTTTCTATGGAGGTCGGGTTTGGAAGCTTCTGGACTGGCGATGCTTCGCTCAACCAGTAAAATACACAAGGTTCGAAGAAGTGACCACGGCCGGTTTCACACTATACGTTTGTTTCCGTAAGCAGTACAAACTGTTCTAATGTAATGTTGCTCCCAGGTAAACAATGAAAAAGTTCACAGCTGTCCGAGTACCGTACCACCAATTCACTTTAAATTTGAAGAGATATTTGAAACTTTTCCAGTGACACTAGCTAAAAAAACTGACTTCTTGCCAGCTAACATTGTACAGGAATAGAAGAAACACGGTTGGTTCTGCAGGCAAAAAAACGCAACAAAGCGTTCGAACACGAAGTACAGCGTTGGGGCCCAAAAGTCTACAGGGCGAAACCGACCCAACAAGTAGCAGTACCGACGTGACACGCTGCGCACCCCAGCAGGAGCATGACACGCTTCACAGGCCTGAGCACGAACAGAGGCCTAAGCTAACCTAACTGCAATCCATATACAGGCGCAATGTTCCACTCGCCCTGCGGCTTAGTCGGCCGTGTACGCTCCAACCGCAGAAAAAAGATCGAGCAAACCCAATAATAAAATTCCCATTTTTGTCGACCTCTCGATCTAGAGCACAAACACTTCATCTAGTGCATGTCAACACGGTGATTACTGATTATGCGCTGCTCTGCGTCATTGAGCGCTGATGATGCTCGCTAAAACAAAGGTATACAAGCAAAGGTATACCTGTCGGCGCCTCGCTGGTAAGTATACCGCTAACTGTAAGCAGGGGAGCTTGAGTCATTATTGGGCAGCTCAAAACCACCCTCGTAGGAAGAGTAGGCCTACTATGGAAATGACCATACATGGTAACTTCCCCGATAAAGGGTTAATAACGAATGTAGGTATGGTAGAGAAACATTCGATTCGGTTCATAGCCGTCGATAAATAGGGAATAGCTATATAGACCAATAAATGTCGGTTATACCATACGGAGAAGTATGGGGTATTATT
>LQNS02276621.1:2136723-2213925 GCA_001587735.2 Parhyale hawaiensis
GATAAAGGGTTAATAACGAATGTAGGTATGGTAGAGAAACATTCGATTCGGTTCATAGCCGTCGATAAATAGGGAATAGCTATATAGACCAATAAATGTCGGTTATACCATACGGAGAAGTATGGGGTATTATTGTTATTATATTAAGTTATTCAAGCCTCCTTAGACACAACTATGGTGATTCAAGAGAGGAAAAGGAAGGGACATGTAGTACGTCAATAGAACCCATGCACGAAGGTGAACCAACACGTATGGGAACAGCACGTCGGAAAAGAAGAGGAAGAACGGATAACAGTAAAATCAGTACGAGTACGAAATCAGGAAGGAAGCACAGTGGGCACGAAAGACAGACGTCCCGAAGGCCTAGCTAATGGCTAAAGAAACCTACACAAACCCCCTATGGGCGCTACTCCCCATAACATAGAATGGGCTAACGTAACTAACCTAACCTTATGGCCCATCCTATGCCCCTGAGGAGATACATGCGGTATCATATCAACATAGAACACACAATGCTATATAGCTTGCAAACATTACCTATGTAGTATATATAAGTTGCAGCTACAAAACAAAATCCTTCCATCTCACCATTAATATAATGAGGGTGGTCCGGAGAAGTTAATTCCTAGCGTCACCGCAGCGACACGTTTCAAAACGTGTTCCGTTACAATACTTTTGGCAACGTCTTACATTCCTGCAATAGGCTGCTTGCTACTGAGCACGGGACACGGTGCCAGCCTGATATATTTGGCAGCTATTGTATGAAACAATTATGAGCAAGAAACTACAGAGGAGCCATGCATCCTGGTAGCAGGAGTAAAAAAAACACGTCGGAGGTGTAGATTTCCAGCTCAATCCCGTCTTTTTTATTCTTGTATCTCGGCCGGAATGCCCACCCCCGAAACGAAGTCACTGTTGTAATCGTTTAAAATACAGGGACGAAAAATAACAGGAACGACCCGATATTGGCTGGGCCACAAGATGAACTCAAAGACTACAAAGGAGTCAAGAAGCGGCTGCGCTTGTCCCCGGCGCCCCAAAGAATTACCACATAGCCAGCAAAGGAACACAATTTGCAGTACTTCAGTTGGGGCAAAATTAGCCACGGTCCACCAAAATAAGGAACGGGGGCACGGAAGCTGGTGTCGCCGTCGGCCAAACGAGCATCCGTAGACTACTCTACTAGCTCGAGCGCTCTCGATGATGGGGAAACTGAAGTGGAGGGAGCGGGAGAAGGTACGACGGGAAAGGAATACAGCATTTCCTGGCTTACAGCGTGTACGAAATTATGTACTAGAAGGGGAAAATGAAGCCGAGAGAGACAGTTACGAGACGAACAATTTCCTGGGACATAAAATGAATATAATTAGGCATTCTCCAACAAAAAGAGAGCTAATGACAGACTAAAGCTCTATAAGAATAGGAAACGAGAATTTTACGAATCTCAGTCGGGAAGAAATAATTTAAGGAGGCAGAAAATAATACCCAAATCGACAGAAAATGCTCTACAATCCAACTCGGTAGAAAGTAACAGTCAAGCCGACGGAAGGTAACAGTCAAGCCGACGGAAGGTAACAGCCAAGCCGACGGAAGGTAACAGCCAAGCCGACGGAAGGTAACAGCCAAGCCGACGGAAGGTAACAGCCAAGCCGACGGAAGGTAACAGCCAAGCCGACGGAAGGTAACAGCCAAGCCGACGAAAGGTAACAGCCAAGCCGACGGAAGGTAATAGCCAAGCCGACGGAAGGTAACAGCCAAGCCGACGGGAGGCAACAGCCAAGCCGACGGGAGGCAACAGCCAAGCCGACGGAGGGTAGGTAACAGTCAAGTCGGCAGAAAGTACAACAATCGACACAGGGAGAGTACAATGGTCTCCGTCCCAACAAACAAAAAAAAAAATCGAAACGAGCAGAGAGCCACGGATGAGAAGAGGCAGGTGAAGAGCGTCAGCAGCAGCAGCTGGAGGGCTCCAGGGTTTCCATGCTCCCGCACCACAGCCCACGAGATAAACAAAGAGACAGAACGAAATGTGTGACGGACCTGAGAGTGACAGCATCATTACTGGGAATGAAAATCCCCGAACAACGGAACAGATCCTGATGGAAATTTGCGGTGGAGTCTGAAGCAGCTGAAGGTGCGCGCATTCGCTCACTTGAACACACTGCAATAGTCCAACCGGAGTTTAATATAAAATTATCCAAGTGTAATATATTTGAGGAGATGACACCAACAAGAATACAAATGTTTACCATATAATATTGACAGGAGAGATAAAACGTGATCATAAGAGTCACGACGTCTATACAGATATCCTACGGCTATTGAACCAGAATTTTAAACCGAAGACTTTGTGGCTAGACGGACCATGCTGAAAAATCATTTTTACTCACTGAAGACTGAGTGAAAAAAAAAACCTCCAGCCGTCATGGTCAACACCACGCTGGTAAAATTCATTTTTGTTTATGGCCTAAAGTATTCTTCGAATCGCGCCCTAGGTCTCGGCGCACAAAACTGTCTGTAAGATCCATAATTTACTGACCAAGTCTGTCCCTCAAACCTATCCGCACCACAACGACCTAGGATCGAGTACATAGGAAACGAACAGGTGATATAAATAGTCAACTAGAAACAGTATACCTATCTTCGTCATAACTAAAATAGTGTTTTTCGAGATCTAACTGAAGAATCGATGAATGCACAGTTGTCAAGAAATCATACCATTCTCCTGAAAGCTACAGCCACGTTTTATGAATATGGTACATCAATGAAGATTCAATTAAAAGCCAAGTTAAAAAATCTTACCTTTCTCTCAAGCTACGACCACGTTCTCTGAATACTACGGGACATCTATGAAGTATCGATAAACTTAACAGTTTACCAGAAACGTCCCTCCCTCAAAACCACAGCCCCGTTCCCAGAAAACTTCGCTGAACTTCAAACACGACACGCAGGGAGGGCTCTTGGCAGAGCTACCTATCCTCGCCGGAGCCCCAGACCCAGCAAGGAGCGGAAACCAACGGAGCGACAACTTGGGGCCTAAAAGCAGCTCATTCATAAGAGAAACCAACGACAGCGCCGGCATCAAGTCCCACTGATTTCCGCCGCCAATAATCTCAAGAGCACAAGTTTCTCTTCCCAGAACTGCCACTTGCCACGACCTCCGCACCGCCTCTCTCGAGATTTAGATGGGACCCAACACAAGAATATTGGCAAGACACACACACTGTGTACGCAAGGGGGGGGGGAGGGAGGTCTGAGCTGTTTAATTGAGAAAATTAGGTATTTGTATAGATAAGCCTCTGAACTGAAGTTGAAATTCACTAAACTATATTTAAAAAAAAAGAACTACTGAGTACTGATACTGCTAATACCAGTATAGATAGTGCGTATAGATACAGTACCTAGATGAAAGTAAGTTCTATAGACTCATGTGAACATGGCTGGTATTGAAATTTAAAATACTACTTATAAATTTTCAAAACTTTCATGAGAGTAACGGCGAGCATTTTTATAGAGCGCAACCGTAATGCAATTTTTGGTCGCCCAGGAGCTGTTTCACGATTTTAGTCGAGGGGGTGGCCAATAATTTTGTTAATGAATAGTCATGTTATTCACGCAGTCATCAGCATATGTAGAGAGTGAAAATAAATTACACTGCTCGTGAGACTAGTATTCGACCAGCCGGACCAGGCACTCGTATGTCAGTTTCTACGTGATAATCGCTATACAAAGGATAGGTACCGGCAACTAGAAAGAACTTGTAGCTACTGCGAGGGACACTGATAGTCTACGCTTCCAACTTCTTCAAATGGTGGAAGTCAGTGCACGCCGTAAAGATAAAATAAACAGAGAAGGACACACGGACGTTCTTACGAAATGAAAATAAAACAGTCTCATCGAAACAGACACGGTAGAGAGCAACGATTATTATTATTATTATGCACCAATTTTAACCACAACTAAGACTATAAAATTCAGTATTGCTACAGCACACGGCCGCTGTAGAAGGCAAGGAGACACAATGAAGTATGCAATAGAGAGGCGCATTTCATGATCACAACAAGGAGGTGGCAAGGAAGCCGCGGCTAATAGAGGAGTACAACAAAGATAGTAGCAAATGAGGCGTACATAATTCGTTACCTGCCCCAGTATTACCAGGAGCTTTGGTCAAACAACATGGATTAGCTTCCTTGGAAGTCGGCGGCCTAAGAGCTTAGTGTGTCAAAAGAACGAAAGAGCTTTGGGTATTAAGAAGAATAGTTAGCGGGAAAACAAGCAAGGAAATGAGAAAGAAAGATACTCGGACTAATATGGATGTTGCGGGAGTCCGTTACAGTATATTTAGCCCAGAATACTGAACTGTAGGTAGCCGTGACACGTAAGAAACATTTTCGTTGGTGACAGGAGCTCACAATCCATGAGTGTGCAATGAATGAGCATCCAAACAAGTAGGGTTCTCGCGAAATTTTAGAACCCAGAATCTCGCAGTAGTTCCATATTCAAAGCAGTAAGTGTGATGATATCATATAACGTAAATTTGCACAAAAAAAAAAATCTTGGGATACATCGCTACAAAACACACGTTGGTAATGGAAATCATCTTATTACCCACCCGTCAAAATAATTGGCTCAACATTAGCAAGAAAATTTTAAAATAATGTATAGTGCGACACAGCATTCAGAAGACATGCATTGTCATTCACTCACTGCCTACAAGAAAAAAACGTTTCCTGCTGTTGTACGTTCAACATCAAAGCGCCTCAAAAATCAACGGTGATACCTAACCGAAAGAACGACGGAAGGAAATTTTCTATAGTTACATTTTCAATTTACCTACTTTTAGTACGAAAGCGCCTCAATCTATGAATAGGATAAACGACAGCAACAATCCTATGCAGGGAGACAGTAAAATAGCGGGCCATAGAGATCAGAAATGCATGGATGCCAGAGGCTGGATTATCCCGTGTAATAAAGGCCACAGCTCCAGACCGTGACCAAATGGAACTCTCCACAGAAAGAGGCGTTTCAAATGGGACCATTGACAGCTGTCACTGGTGTAGGCCTACGACAACGGCCAGGTTCAGGAGACTCTTGATCGGCCTACCACACCAGAGGTACACTGGTCATGACAGAGGCCAACCAACAGTCTATAGTATGTAAAGTTCCCCAATGATAACCAATCTCTTTTTTTATTTCTTAGCATGGAGCATCAAGTAATAAATCACCATAGCTATGGTAGTCCATTATCATAATAATTTATAATATTAGGCTACAATTATTGACGTTACTTTTACACAGTTACTGGTTTATCTCCGTGGGAAGAGTCAAAGTTTCGCAGATGCAAAAGTGCAGCCGATGAGCGATGCAGTCAATGAAGCGGCAGCGGCACGGTTGCATTCAGTTCGCCGAAGCAGCCCTGCTGGCAGGATACCAAACACCAGGGGCCAACAATGACGACGTGAAGCATAGCAACAATTTTCCCAGTAAATTTATCAGTATAAACACCTATCAACTGCGACCTGCAGCAGGCAGCTGCGTATACTTACACTGACGGTATTAGGAGTGGAAGGGATGTCGGTTCACCATATTCATAATCATACAAGGAAATCACACGGTGTAGGTAACTCATGATTCGACTGCAGACTATTAAAGACGGAAAATCCTCGAAATCGGCACCGCCGTCAGATCATAATCTGATGTGTGATGGATTTTCCGTCCTGTTCTCTGAACCACAGGAAGTCCTGCCCAGACTGTGTAACATGAGGTTAGCTTCAGAGTGTCCTGAACGCGCCCCTCCTCTCCTATAGTTGCTACCTCCGGTAACTTAGCGGCACAATTCTATGTTTGCTAGGTACTTTGTAATATGTTATCTCTTTATCGACCGGCTAACAATCGCTCTTCTCGGATAAGCATTACAGAATTGCCCATACATTATTTTATGTGCAAGATCATGAGTTAATAAGGTCCAAAAAAGGTAACAATTCTGTGAACTAGTAAATGATAAGTTGCGTTGATGCTAACCCGACTCACACTAGGTTGTGTTAGCTATAGGGACTCTTGTTCTAATGGTTTTCCTACGGGAACCTGCTTTTGTAGTAAAATACTACAGCTTGGTACGTAAAGGGTTAAGTTAAATAACATTAACCTTCGAAGCACTGCTGCAGGTTCTAACATCACAACATCTCTTAGACAATGAAAGTCTTTCTTTCTTTCCTTCTTTCTCCGTACTGACCGCAGACAATCTTCTTCTACCACCCCGTCACGCCTCCACTTCTCTACCACCCACTTCCCTCCAGGCGCGGCCCACCGCCATATTTAATTGTTTACACTCCACATCCTCCAGAGCAGCTCGAGTGGGCACGGCCCCAAGACAAAACAAAGGACCCGAATTGGAGCGGTCAAGTGCGCGGACTACCATCCATGCTGGTAACAACTGGACCAGTCAGTACTAGGATGAAAAGACGTGTTCCATTCGCCCATTTTAACCCGATAAGGACCATGGTCTTTCATTCCTAAAGGACGCTTCAACTAATGCTACTCCTACGAGGAACTGACATTTTAGCTGGTTCTTCACACCTTATATAGGGTTATGGATGATCATCGAATCCGACTAGAGGAAACTTGTCCACAACTGCAATATAGACAGTTCGGATTCAGTTTTAGGCAGTATTTGCAAACTGATTACGCTAGAAATGGGTGAAAACTCAATCCTTTAGACCAACATCGAGTTTCAAGACCGTTTCATGTGTAACTAGATTGAGATTAACGCCTCAAACTCTGTCTGAGTGGGGTATCAAACGCACGATTGATGTTCGAGAGAAGTTGAACTTATCGATTATTTTCCGGAAAGAGGGCGAATGTAACACGACTATAATAGCGGTGGTAAGCTTTTGATTTTGCAAGCAATCAAGTAAAAAAACTGCGGGAAATTCTGAACTTCATAACAATAAAGAAATTGGTGCTGAATAAGTGACCTCCCGGAAACTATGCGCTAGGTTAGGCACACACATTATTCCCGCACCTCAGTCAAGACACGTACTCAATGTCTACTTTACGATGGTAGATAATGTACAAGTTGATAGATCAAAAGCTGTGGTAGCACGACATGCTGTACCTACCTACTTCTGCACTTAACATGTCGAGCCGCTACACAAACGCCCAGGTTGTTACCTACACCTGTACTCAGATGAGCACACGTTCAGTTACAAATGTCTCACTCAAATTTATACGTACATCCACAACAGCAGAAAAGCTGTGTTTTAAAAACGCTAGGAACCACTTGACTGTTAGTCTGAGTCACCAGCAGCGCTCAAGGTCCAAAAAACTGGATCAGGTCCATGAGCTGGCAAGCCTCAATAGGATACCTACCGGACCCGACTCACAATGTAGCAGCCTGGCAGTTTCGAATGGGAGACATGACATAGGAACTTAATTTACCCACATAAAGAATGCTGCAGAGTTGGAATCAAGTGCTTCTATAATCCAGGAGTAGGAGTCGGACTTGATCCAGTTGACTCCGTAAAAAGGGTACAATAAGAGTAGAGCACAGCCAGTCCGTTAGTCTGTCTAACCAAGCGTTGAAGATGGAGTATACCGCATCGTTAACTACAACAAATTATATTAGACTGGTAACACAATTTAAAAATTAAGCCGAAAGCGATCAATCTAAGAGAAATATCAATGGGTCTATACGGTCGGAATGACCAATTTCAAATGTACAGAGATTTGTCTTTCCGACTGAGTCTTCGCGAAAGCTTTGAGTTTAACCAACAGTGGCATAGGTACTGTTCTTTTTTCTGGACGTCGTTAATGGCGCTTTTTAACGAGATTTAAATAATACTTTATGCGTCCCTGGGTAAGACGCAAGGTCTTCTGCAATCAACCTACTACAATTCTTGCATCAATAGTACAATTAGGTTAGGTGTATATAAGACGCTGAAATCTCTGAGTTTGCAAGGAACGTAGAGCTACGAGGCATGACACTCATGGTCTGCCGTCCAATGTCCCGGTAGGAGACTATCAAGAACAGCGCACCATAGGGGCACACGGTGATCTTATCTCACATGTACAAGGATACGGAGCTGCACGCTCTAAAGTTCAGTTAGTGCTACTGATTCATCACGTATGCAAAGCTTCTCATAAATATTAACTATTACTCCTTGAATGAAACTTACACTGCGGCACCAGCAAAGATATGATCGGTAGCATATAAAGCAATGAGAGCAATATGTCGAGACCTCGTGGTAACCCACTTGTTGCTACTTAGAAGAGCTACCGGCCTATCTGCTTCAGCCTAATAATGTGCACGATAATGTATGTGCACGAACGATCGAAAATATACCTAGTCAACTGTAATTTAACTCTGGTACGTTGTTCCACTTACATAAACTGTAATTTACTGCATACTGATGCAAGTACTTGCTTACTCTTGAACGACACACACACACTGCAGAATCCCTACGTAGCAACTGCAAAGGGGAAACTAACAACTAAATGATTAAACAAGGAAATAACTAAATCGCTCATAAGACGATAGTACCATCCTATAGGCTACAGACGATTCTACAAATTGGATAATACTTAGCAGTCAGTTGATCAATAGTGGCAAAAGACTGATGTATCTTATTGGAACTTGTGTCCTTCAAGGTGAATGAAGTAATGGGTACAGTTGAACCTTATGGATGGAATTGTGTTGAGTAATCCCTATGAATGAAACGATATGTAAATATAATACGGAATGTACATTCTTATGAATGAAATGATGTGCACATCATTATGAATGAAACTATGCATGATTCCGGGCTACAAAAGATAAGAACATCACATCAAGAGTTGGGCGTGGTATCGGATTTCAGGAAAGTGAAACATTTAAAAAAAAATTCAAAGTAGTTCTAGTTGAATCGAGCGATTTGTGAAATAAAAATGTAAAATGCACAGTGAAACAAGTTGCGAGCAACACCTTAATACACAAGAACTACGTACCCACATAACTTAGCACACTGAAACTTCAGTCCGCTTGTATCCGCTAGAGAGTTATCCGGTCAATAGTAAATAAATAAAAAAAACCTTCGAGGTCGTATAGCACGCGAGAGAAGGCTCCTTGAGCCAGAATTCCTCAGCAACGAGCCATAACAAAACCACAGCAATTTGAGAACAACAAGAAAAGCGACGGCATCACGCCGCCCAAATAACTTTCAGCACCCAATCACCCCACACGATTCGCACCTCCACCAAGTTTCACGAGGAACTTTGACAGGTAACCGCAGGCCTACCAAGCTCGTGCATGTATAACGACGAAACGTACCTTCTCTCTAACCGCAGCACTTCAATGGTGAATTTAAGCAGACAACAGCACCTTTCAAAGAGCAGACTGTAACGTGACCACGGTGTAGCATCGTCTCTGTCACGGCAAGCGAGAGAAAACGCGAGAACTGCGAGACGCATCGACGGGGTAAAAAATTCTGCGGAGAACAAGCGCTAAACCGCAGCAAAATAAATAGAACACGACCGCCGACATCAAATAAAAGTGTGCCATGTAAGTGAAGAAAAAATTTTGCGACAAGCCTGGAGAGATCGGAAGACATGCATACAATAAAAAAAAAAAAATATATATATATATATATAGGTAGGTATATCTTGGACGGCATAGCCTTCCAATTGCAACAAAATCACAGCGAAAAATTTATAAGAAATGTGGGAGGAAATTTAACAGAACACTAACGCAAATTACAAGTAATTATATTATAGGCCAATACACAATGTCCGATGGCTTAGTGAATGGAACCAAACTCTGCTAATAAGAAATAATTTGGCCAATAGTGCCTACAAAACTAACTAGGTAATGCCGCCTACTACATTTAAAAAATTAATTACGTCGGTACTGAAAAGTAATTTGTTGAAATAAAATCAAACCATTATCTACACGAGTAGTTCATGACATTTTCTGTCCAAAGCATTTTTCACAGCACTGGTCAAAATCAAAACGTAGCTACTCCTTAACAAGATAGTCTGCTTGAGAATACTCAAACTAGGTATAGATGTATATTCATCTTAGAGTGCCTAAACTGCCTATCGAAATTTCTGTATCAATGGAAAATCACCAAAACGTTAGGGGAAGATGACACTGTGCGGTATGTGTAGGTCTATAACTACATAGAACCGAATAATTTCGTTGTCCGGATTACCACATCTGAAACACTAAAATAAGCCATGGGAGAAGGGAAGTTCATATTCGAACAGAGGATCCACCTTATCAACCGACTGGATACACTCTATCGCAAATTCATAGGCGATTATTTGTTACGTTTAGGGGCAGCATGGGCAAACATCCGACTGAGCAGTAGGTACCTACCTAAAGAACAGCAATTGGTAATGATGAAATTAATTTCATTGTCATTTTTCAAGAAAATGTTGCTTTCATTCAGGGTAACAAGTAGCAGGTAGGAGATTCAGCGTATAAAAATACACAGAATTCTTTACGAAATTTTAGAAAAGTGGTAACACATTCGTCAAGAAAATGAGTCCGTGTAGGTAGGTAGGTACTAGGTAGTTAGCCAGGTAGGTGGGTACTGAACGTAGCCCTACGAACACCCATACGCCCGCGGCCACACCTGAGGCACCTGGATGAGAAGGACGTCATTTACCTGCACATCCAACAAAAAAAAAAAAAGTAAGGGCTAAAGTGCCTGGAGGTCGACTGAACTACGGACCTGCGGCCTTGCTGTCCCGTGCACGCAGGAGCGCAGTGGTATAGGCAGATCTCAGCGACACATGGTATTCTAACGACTTTGGAGGTGGAGCTGTGATTAAAATAGAATATACGATAATGTAGCTATATAATTACTTATACCGTGGTCATGGAATCGCAATGCCCAGCATAAAACGAACAATACAGCAGGTAGGTATAATGGCCATAAATTATGGTGACCGTTACATTGATACTGTACCAGTAGATGACTATAAGTTAGAGCAACAACAATATGGATACTGCATTACTAGATAACTATAAAGTATGGTACATAGCAAGCAGCTCAGAGTACCACGAAGCAATAGCGAAATTTGGCCACGGTAGGCGACGTACCTACGTACCTACACTGTCACGCCCTATAACAACAAAATATTGCACCACCAGCCACCATACACAGTGCTATGGTGTAATAGTAAACATGACCACAGTGCGCATGTAGTGTGCAGAATAACTATAATACTGTGGCAACACTACTCTTCGTACAGCCCCAGTAGCTACTTAGCGTAAACACAGTACCAGTACACGCAAGTGCCCAGTATACTGTATTACATCCCCAGCCACAACCAAAAACCCAGCATAAAGCGTTCACCAGTGTCGGCGAGGCTGCTCATTAGGGTTATCTATTGTTTGCAGCGCTCAGTAAAACAAAAAGTTGCCGTTTTTCCTTGGAGTTTTGTGATAAAGAGGAAGAAGAGGTCAACGGCTGGCAGCATGGCCAGGAGGACGGGCCGCTACAAACACAACGGTGTGAAGTCTATATTAGGGAGACGTAGGGGAGCCTATTGGGGCCACAGCGGGACAAGGATGCACCTGCATTGGGCAACACAATTTAAAACGTCACAGTGAAGATAATTTCAATTCCGATGAAATACCGTACATGGAACATAATTTTAAAGTTGGAGCAGATGTGAGCAAGACAAAAACTTCAAATTGCAATCTGTGTACAAAAGAACGCACATATTACGTTGTATTCGAAGTTTGAGTCCCCTCTGCTGGTCCACGACTGAGTGTAACCCAATGACAAGAAATAATGATTACTGATGTTGTTGTCAATTATATTACAAGTAAATAGTGAAGGCAAAAACGACACGAGACATTGTTTGTAAACAGTTGTACATATCGATGACGACAATGCGAGTGACATGACTCGTCCGTCAGCGAAACCAAAAAGGGAATACCTACTCAATAACACGTGGTCCCAAGAATTGCCTACCATATAGACAGACAATACCTACGGTACTAAATACGATACAAATAAAAATTGGCACTTCAAAAAGTTAATACATTCACACACGAAAATCACGTTTCTCTCACTATTGCACAAGAGGTACGAGTGTTGTTTGGTAGTCAGGGCCGTTTACACAGCCAATTTGAAAAATTAGGCCGAGCACAAAACATCTGCGAAAAAATGCACAACGGCACTTCATTTCCTGAGGTCGGCGTAATTCACGCGGTGAAAAGACTTCGCGGATTGGAATGTTACGTTCGAATTTGTGCATCATTCAAACAAAAAGTATGCAAGAGGGAGAGAGAAAGAGAGAGGAGCTGGTACGA
Source organism: Parhyale hawaiensis (assembly GCA_001587735.2). NCBI lineage: Eukaryota > Metazoa > Arthropoda > Malacostraca > Amphipoda > Hyalidae > Parhyale > Parhyale hawaiensis. The sequence goes on from LQNS02276621.1 coordinate 2,149,025, forward strand.
ATTACGAAACGATAATCGTTTTACGCACGCAACAGGAGGATGTTCTTGCCAGTGTCTACAAAGGGTTCAATTATGCAAGACATCGTGTAATTTTCCGGTACCAAATACTGAACTTTTCTGAGGTACAACATGCCCAAAAATGAGTCACACTGACGTAAGGGGATGACGTGTGTTTATGTATATGGATGGCATCCAAGCAGTGGAACGGAGACATACAACGCAGAGTTATCTTCTTCAAATAAACTTAGAAACCTCTGACAAAAGTTTTAACCTCGGCTGATGAGGAATGATTCGGTTTTTAATTAGATATGCATGCTGTTAATTAATGCAAGCACTCACAGTGGCTCAATTATCCTCCTATAATATTCCTGAGTATTATTTATCAGTGAACGCAATTACAGCATTCCGACACATTATTAAAAGCAGCAAAAGAAAACCTGGAAGATCGGCTCCACCACGGCTACTTAAATATGTATTCTTATAACAGCACAAACTAACAATTAAATCCGCGTGCACTTAAGTTTGAGTGAACACAGCGAAAAGTTGTTTTAAAGAGACACATACGGTATCAAAGATACAGGGAAATGTAGAGAATTTATTAGTATGCCAGGCAAAGTATCCCGCTTCACAAATAATCCAAAGTGCCACCGGAATACGCAACGCAACATGTTCCATTTCGTTGACATGCCACAACAAAATAGTAGTTACCTACGATGATGCGCCAAGGACAAAAATGTACATCACTAAGTTAGTAAAATGTACCTACAAAGAAAACAGGACAAAGTTGCGAACTAATGCAAAGGTAGGTATGCTTCATCACCAAAATGCATGCTTACTTCATCACCAAAATGCCACAACAGAGCAGCACATTGCGTATTTGTGCCAAAGACAAAGATACTGTTGCACACAAAGACGGTGACAAGAGAACTAGCTACAGAAAACTCATCGTATACACCAAATGTGAAAGTCGTCCGTACGTACGGTGCGTGAAAGATGATGTTTGCGCAAGGAGCGGCACACATACAGGGAGTTTCCTGCCTTAAGAAGACAACTTAACAGCAAGCAAGGTAATTAACGGATGGATGAATTGAAAGGCTTTGTTAGCACCGCCCACACCCGTAGGAATATTATAGCCATGTTCCATCAACATTCGGGCGATGATCGGATGAGCGAAGAGGCCAAGACACGCGACATTCAGACAGCTGCGGGACCGAGCGCAGTAATAAAAGGGGGACTCGTCGGCACAGATCTTACCAGCAGTTCAAGGAATTACATAAAAGGAACAGCCGCCCAGCATTGAGAAATGAAGTTCAGTATGTTTTTGACCGCCGCCCTAAGGTTAATATTGGGTAGGCACGACACGGGACCAGGTAGGTATGGGAGCCGGAACACGGGAGTGGGGATTGTGGAGCGAGAATAGAAGAGGGATTCAGAGCTACAAATGACTGATGAAACTAAGAGGGGTTACTGCAGCCCACTATTGCGAAGCAGAAGCGGTTACTGTATTGGCGGCAGCTTCGTGTCTACCATCGGTGTCCAAGGACTGTCAGTTGTTGCTACTTGCCTCATGTACGGTATCTGAATGACTGTTCTCGAGGATGGTTGTTTTGTGCTGAGCTGCATAGGCAGCTGGTATACTGTACGCCTGTCATGTAGGTTGTCCTATGCTGTGGGCTAAGTATTTTATCAAAGACTCTGGTTCCTTAACAGCTGAGGGTTCAAAGTAGCTATACCATGATTATAATGCTAGTTAATCCTCCCTTCCTGAAGGGTTTACTACAATCCAAAAATCCTGAGAGAGGAGGGGCATGTGCGGTTAATGAGGCATAACGCTGTAAGGAAAACTGAGAAAGAAGTAGAACAGAAAAACGATCATTTCAAAGAGGGCGAATAAAGTGGTACTACACTTTGCTAAGAATCCGAAACAGCTTTTTTAAATGGGCTGAGAGGCAAAAGGCTAAAAGAGACAACGGAGAATGCACACAAGGCCAACTATCCCACGGGTCGAGACGCTGCCCTTGCAAGTAGCCTAGCCGGGTCTTCTTGGAAGCGTCCAATTATTGTAATGAAGTGCAGTGACAGTGCAGGCACACGGCTCGTACGTATGGAAAGTCGTACATGCATAAATATGAACGAATGAGAAGTACGAGTATAGCCTATAGGTCAAGGATGCGTACAACAAACACGGTAGAATACCTTTCAATTCAAGCCGGTTCATCGAGGCTATAGAACAAGAGCCGCTTCGCTGAACCTGATAATGAACTCGAGCTGATAATAGTAGCGTACTGGAACGACATGGCATATACTGTATAGTACTGGTAGCTGAACGCAAGGCATAAAGTAGGCTACAACAAATAGTAGACCGACAAGCCATAATATTCATTAATTTGTAGGTACTAGGTAGTAGTATTAGTAGAAAAAGGAATAAGTAAAAGTAGGTGATTGAATCGAGTGCGCCAACGCTGCGCCGGAGGTCTCTCACTGTAACCGCTATAGCTACCACTTATTGCAACTTGCGCAATAAGCGCGCAATGCACTCGATTAAAGCTTTAATTTAGGACTCGACAAGGCATAATATTCCACTGAAGGGAGCAGTAGTGCAGCACCTATCAGCTGTTGCACTGTGACCCTATACCAAGGTGTAAGACCTGCACGCGCTAGTGAGAAGCGAATGCCTTCTTGGAAGTGGCCTGCTATATAAGTAATGAAGTCCAGTGACAGTGAAGGCAGAGATCCTTTCATAAAAAGTGCCCCGGCAAATCCCCGTTGATCTCCTTGTAACGGTCACGCCCTGTGAATAAAAAACCAACAGAATGACGGAAAATATCCGTCTAAGCTTCTAGAATAACAATACTCAAACGAATGAAAAACCTACACGGGTCAGGCCAACTTTCCCGACCAGCGACCAGCTCGTACAAAGGCAGGGTTTGGTGAGCGAAGGTCGACGGCATGCATGCACACCCGTTATTACTCAAGCATCAGCATCACTGACAAGTACCGTAAATGGTTCGGGTTTCTAGCAGTAAGTAATAGAGGACGGTAAAGATCAGCCGAAGTACAAGTTGCTGCGATGATCAAGAAAGTCTAATATTTCCCATAGAAGTAAACTTCCACGAACAGAATTCAGGACTGCGCAAGAAGCTAAGCGTTAAAATAGAAGTTTCTGGGGCTGCCCAGAACTCGGTTAAGCTAAATGTTAGGACGCGACCACACGCAGTAATAATGATGAACATCGATTATTATTTTTTAAAACACGGTCCGCTGCCTTTGCGTCCCTGTTACGTTATGCGCATAATTTTAACCTCCATAGACCGGACGCGGTGCTTCAAGCGAGGAAGAAGAAGGGACGTATAGTATCCCGACACAAACGTGGTGTCAGCATCGGTACAGCAAATCGGGAAAGAGGAAGAAAAATAGAACACAACTATCATTAATAGCGTTAACATAAAACTGGAAAGGCCCAACTGATCTAGCAATGGAGACAAGTGGGGGCACTCGCATAATATCACGACCAATTCAGAGGTTAGAAGCAGAATTGCAGAGCCTGAGTCTGTACGAATCGGCCATTTTTGAGGAACATGAGTGGAAGACCGACACTCGCTTGTCTTAGGCGTCTGAGTCAGTGAAAATGGACCGCTTTGTTAATAATTGAAGCCAGAAAGAGCCGGACAGTTTTGGAATCGAATGGATCTGATTTTTTTTTAAATAAGGAAATGACTCGGACAGCGGCTGGACCGAAACGTCGGAGTCGAACTAGACGAATAAGATTGTCAAACCCTAGTAAGAAGTACCCTAAAGGGTTAGTAATAGCGGCGTGGGCAGCAGGAGCGTGAGATGTCGCGTGACTGCGGTCACGCTGCAAACCAACAGAAGCTGCAACCATGCAAGAGGAATGGCCCCTGAGCTGGTCAGCGCCCCGGTGTTGTAATATCGCAGCTGCACGCGACGCTGCCTGCTAAATGGGAAACAAATTATTGCTTCCAACACCACGTCGGACTGTGCCGGCAGCAGGAGTTTGATGATAGTAATAATTATTGGAGGGGGGAAGACAGAGTCGACTAACTACTTGGACTTTTGATCTTTTGACGAGCAGACGGTCACTGCTGTCCCTTAACATAAAGTGTTACTACTAGTAAGAAAACTGACGTAGAACTGCGTAAAGGCCCAATTGGTCTCGCAATGGAGACAAGTATGACACCCCTATAACCTCGCTCTCGCTTCCAAAGACTGAGCAGTAAAAAATATGAAAATTCCAAACCACCATTCACACGAGCGTTCCTGCGAGGTGTCAAACAAGCGCCTCATAGCGGTAGTGGCAGCTTATATCAACATCATTCTAAGTTATGTCACAGGAAGGTAGCGGAATGGAATGGATGAACTCCTACTTTGATTTCAACTCCTGGGTACAGCAAGCGTCTGACTTCGACGCCAACTTCTATCGATCTGGTCGCAGACTTTAATTCTTCAACGAAATAGGCCTTTTTTTCAGACTCGTACTCCGACTGCCTAGACGAGTTTCTTCGAAAAAAGCTCCGCAACGCTGTGTTACTGCGGCAAGTGTGCAACACTCCCGAAACTTTGGTTCCTACCGACTATACCAAAGGTGCGGTCGGGCCAGCAGGAGGCACAGCGCACCACTGCAGTAAATCGCTCAGCAGATCATTGGGGCCGTCAGAGGAGGAAGAGCATCGCCGCGCTGACGGACGAGGGCAGAGGCTACGGGTCGCGTGGCTATATGAGAGCAGCCAAAATTAGACGGCAGGTGAAGTGAAGCTCTAAGGAGTAAGGACCGTACCCAGCCACCTCCCCAACATGGTGGGGGGGGGAGGATATCTAGAACTTGCGTAATAATACGTGCACTGAACGCGAGAATAACAACAGGTAAGCATCGATGTGTTGTGATCGTCATTGTTAGAAATATAGAAATGAAAGTGTGTACAACAGAAACTCCGATGCACTTTGCTCGAAAATCAAGTTTTTTTTTTTTTTTTTTTCACCAATAACACTACTTCGCGCTCTTTTGGAGGGGGTTGGGAGCAGCACAAATCAAGCACTTTTAGTGTACAAAGAAGAAATATAGAGCTACCGATGTACATTAGAGGCCTGAAATTTATTTTCGTAACGGTTCAGAGAAATCCACGCTACGACTTCAAGTCTTTTTCACAGTCGGGATGCCAGTACACGCCAGTCCCTAGTAATGTGTTGAAAGAAATTCCGGTTACTGATTAGAGTCTACTGCACTCCTAGAGTTTTTACACGTTACACCACCCTAATTATCTCCAACGGAAGTTCGTACAGCACCATTCCGAGTATGTGAGGCACGACGTCAGCACACATATATCGCCAAGAGCAACTCGCGTTACCTACCGAGCGAGCGGTGTAGCCACAATCTCTACACTAACCCCAAAAAAGTTTGAGCAAAAAACCTCCGTTTACATAACGCTCCATCTCGCCAAACAACAAGTCAAACTCTGACCTACAGCGTAGACAGAGCCAGAGTAAACCACGCAGACGCTTTTTGTAAACATCATAAGCTTTGGCAGTCGCCAAGTTTGGTCTGTCAAAAGCGGTACACTGAGCGAGGAGGAGGAGCAGATTCGTCAGCTACACTGACTGCCCCAAGACTTGCTTAGATCCTGGCAACGGACCCCTCACCTTGTTAGCTTCATCTGCAAACATCCCGAGATGTTCATAGAAGCTGCACCTCGCCTTCGCTAACCGTACTAGCCATTTATAGTTTATACAATGACATATTACTCTACCAAACGCGATTTTATCAAGTCGTTATGTAGGTATGACAGCTGTATTAAACTTGCCATTATCTACGAAACATTACTCTCGTGCGAGACCATTAGGGATTTGATATCTGCAAACAAGATCGCGGTAGGACTGAATGTGGTCTTAACAGCTATCTTAAAAATACTGAAGAATTGCTCAACAGTTGGACTGGCTATCTCCAGGTAAGATGCCGCCCGAGTCCCGTTTCCCCCCAGCCCACGAAAAAAGGGCACATTTTCATACTTCGAAATCCGCAGGAGAATGAAAAGATACCATCGGCTGCGAAAGCATTGCAGTAGACCGGTAACAGTTTAGTTTGCTGCCCACCGGAATGCATGACAGCAGCTGATAGAATGTTCGGCAGGTAATAAAAATAGAACAGAAAGGCAATCACTGCCACTTAGGCTATAGACAAGAGTAAGCGCAGCGAAACTAAACATCACTGCAGCCACACTGCTAGTTCACAATCAAACTCTATATACAGTACGTATCAAACCTAATAGTAAAACATACCGACAGAGCTAGCGGAAAAAGTCGCAGTCGGAAGAATGAAGCCGAGTTATGGTAGAGAGAGTGCGCGAGATTTCCGACATGGAGTAAGAGAGTCAAGCTCAGATACGCGGGACATTCACAGCAGCCGAAGGCGTGAAGTAAACAGAGTTAAGGCCTAATTAGGTGTGAGACATCCCAGGCCGTTAACTTTCATTGGCTTGTTTCCCGGAGCAGGTTAGCACAGCGCCGGAAGGACAGACAGTAACAACAGAGGCTGTGTGCAATGAAGTCTTTAGAACTCTGCATTTACTGGCGCAAAAGTTCTCATGGAGCGACACGATGAGAGCAGAGGCACTTCAGCGACGACGCTTATGGGAATTAAGGTTTTAAGCTTAAGTCTCCAGAATTTCCCCTTGGAACAGTTCATTTATATTCTAACATATACATATATACACGCCTTGTTGGCTACAATAACGTCTCACTATACAGTTGATCTACATTCTCAAATAAATACCTACTTTTTGTTGGGTACGATAACTTCTCACTAAGCAAACAATTTCTAAAGATAGGAATAGGTGAACAACTCATCTTTCTACGTTTAGGCTATACAGTTCCTGGTTGTAGTAACTCACCTGTGTTGCTTAAAGCAAAACTGCTGGTCGAATCTGATCTGAATGCCTAGTCTATCCCCCCACAGAAAATTGCATAAAAATGTTCAGACATACACATACGGCCAAGACAATATCTTTGTCTGGCACTACTCATTAAGCTACTCAAGACCTCAATAAATATTTCTTTTCCACAAAGCGGTAAACGACTTTTTAGTAACTTCACAGGGCAATAAAATGCCCAGAAATACATTTTTCATCGCACTGTAATATAAAAGTATAGGTACCGTACCTACTCATTTATATTAGCCTAGTTACGAGCAATTCTGTACTCACCTTTTTGGAAAGTAGCTCTGGGCCTGAGTTCTGTCATAAGGCTCATAGTCTGGAAGGCAGCACTGCCCGTGATAGTTACTAATAGAATACACACAAACAACAACAAAGTAGTCCACTTCGGCATATCTGGCGACCGCACAAACGACCGCCTTTGTTTGTCGTGATTATCTAAATGCGCATAACACGTAAAGTCTTTCTGTAGCACTCCCACCGTAGCACGGGAGCCGGATGGGGAAGAAGCACACGCACCCCCGAGGGAGGGTGTCAATCGCAGCGGGGTTCGCCGTGCCCCCTGGCACGGACTGCCTCTGAGGCCCATCACAGGTGTTTATTTACTCGGCCGTCGTCGCATTTTCTGGAAAGAAAAGACAAAAGATTAGCGTCGATCAAGAGAGCGAGAACTCGGGTTCCGGTCGGCAGAGGACAACTAATATTAATGTTTCGCTACAATTAAAGTTTAGCTGGGTGAAGTTCTGGAACTCCTAAATATAAAACTATTCGGGTAAAGCAATAAAATCTTCGCACTTACGTGTTTGTAAATGACAGCGTTCAAGAGAATATACATGAATAATTTCAGAAAGCTCTACATAAAACTGTGAGGGAACGGAAACACAAGTTTAAAGCAAAGGTAAGCACCTATATAAAGAAAACCCAGGAACCTATTTGCGGAGGATACCTGAGCATACTACCTACAGAAACAACAAGACGGACAGGCCGCAAAACATCACTAGGAATACTAAGAAGTAAAATGAGCAGCTATACCTAACTTTCCGTAAAGGTTTAAAGAACTGACCAAAAAGGGAACTGAATAAAGTTTAGGGGCGCCTGTGACATTAACGAATTACACGACAAAGCGTGTCGCTTCGGTCATCAATCAAGAGACGTCTAGCCAGCAGACCCGGATCATCAGCCTGGTATATGGGCCACACCCCGAGCTCTATTGATAATCGATATGGTCCCCTCGCAGCCGGTATGCATGGTGCCCGTGAGAACAGACCTGCCTTCATCGATCAAAAAACTGTCACACTTTTGCCTCCGTAAAGAACACCACAGCCAGCCAATACATGCAAATCCTCAGCTTCCCCGTTTAAGTCGAAATGTTTATTCTTATATATATAGCAACTAATGGTTACGGTAGCTACAGATAAATCTGAGCTTCAACGACGCTAAATTTATAGCTAGGCCGGTAAAGAAGACCGCTGCAAAAAAAAAAGTTGCAAATCGATAACTTTGGCGCAAACATGAAAGCTTTACTCTACTAAAAAGAAGATTTCAACACGGTACAATGAAGACGGTATCAATAATGTAGATATCATATTTTAACGAAAATCTGAACACTTACTGCTACAAAAAAGTAAAACTACTGGAAATGACTTCAAGCATCGGTCGCACCCTCATACAAATCAACTGGTAGTATGTGTGTACTGATAACTAAAAGGTACGGAGTAATTATAGCAAAACGAGGACTGCAAAGTACATTATGTACTCGCCGTTAATAAATCAGACGCCCGTGCTGAGGAAACAAAGCACGAACTTACACTGTACCAGTATCCCGCGGCTGTATAGCTGATATAACATGAATGTATAGGATTAATGAGTGCTACCTAGATACGTTCATCCAATTATAAATCAGTTCGACGGAACTGAACAGTGAACACTACGGACACAAGCGCGGAGTACTGCAGAAAGGTAGAACAAGTTGGGAAAGATGAGAAGAACAAAGTTCGACAGTACTGTACCTACAGGCCTACACCGTATACGAACAGATTATGATATTTGGGCCGTCGATGAGAGTAAAACAATAGTACTTAGACAAATGATTCCCTTGTCCATGGCTAGGTATACATGAAGAGCATCTCATGTCAATACAACTGCGAACATGGCTGCACAGTCTGAGTCGGAAATTATTAAGGGTCAAGAGTCGGACATTTTTCAACGGTCAGGAGTCCGAATTTTTCGAAGGTCAGGTGTAGGAAAATATTCAGGGGTCATGAGTCGGGCACTCACGTGTCAAAAAACTTTGATTCGGCAAAAATGTGAGTAGTTTGTTAAAGAACTAGAGTCGGAGTCGGTATGAGACAGAGGTATTTGAGAAACAAGGAGTCGGGACTTGTCCACCGATTACGCAATACTAACTGCAAGGTTCACCGCGTGCAATGAAAGATTGCGTAAACATGACGAGGTACCTGAACTACATGAGAGCAATTAATAGCTGTGGCCATTAGGTAGCCATGCCACAATAGAACTTGCTGCGTTTTACTTCCGATTTAGTTATATATACGACGCACTTGCATAAATAGCCATCAACTTGGCGTAGCCTAATTGTGAGCCACAAATATTTCTGACGAAGAGAATTTAGGGCATTTTTTTACGAAAACATACGAGCGTGACTTACGCAAGCTTTACGTGAGTGCGACTATTGAACGTTCAAGTCCACAGCACTTGGAATAAGTACGGACATGAATTCTAATTTAGACAGACGTCCAGAGACGAAGTGTATGATTCAAGTGGATTGACGTGAAAGTTACAGGCGGAAGACTCTTACGCTAACTTGTTGAAGAAATATCTTTTTATGGTAACAGGGTTGTGCATCGCAAGTAGCAACTGTAATTGTTATTTTATTTTTTTTTTTATGCTGACCGTTTGGCACGAATCAATTCTTGAATCGAGAGCTCTGTATCAGAGGAAGGAAAAAGCTGAGCAAGACATCTGCGAGTGAAAAGTTAAGTTGTGTATCAGAACATGAGTTAACGCACGACAGTAATCCAGCAGGCTTAAGTAACAATTACATAGAGCGCAGTAGAAAGAGTAGGGAGCCATGTTTAAAGCGACCTTCAGCAAAGGTGTCGGGAAGACTGACGGCGCAGCGGCATCGCGTGGAGCGGCCTTTACGGGTGCAAAAACACGCTAGATTTCTTTTAGCGATGGCGTGTTATACAGCTAAGCAGGTCACGCACTGACGATAATCAATTATTACTTGCTTGCAGCGCCACTGATAATTACCAATCAGCATAATAAAGCGAGAAGAGCAGTAAGTAAATTCATGACAGCAAATTGCAATGTGGTGGTCAGAAACAACATTGGAGGAGCGTGGGGGGGGGGGCGAGGGTTCTCCCGTCAGCCGAGGTCGGGCGCCCACAGAGTGCCGTGAGAACTCCCGGGCCGCGCACGAGACAGGCACAACAAATGAAAGAGAAAGTCAAGATCAATAACCGTGACGTAGAAACAACCAAACGCCGTGGGTATTGCCAAACCGACCATGAACATGTGGCGGACACAAGGTCTAGAGCATCGCCGACAAACAAACGATGTCTTCGTTGACAAATTCCGTGGCAGAAACGCTTCTAAAGGTACGGTAGCTCTACTGGGACTAAAGGCTTTCACTGGGCATTTATGCAGTACCAGCTACAGTGAGGGGAGGGAGCACAGAATAGGTGTATTCATATACCTACTCTTAATGTATGGTTGCGACAGCATAAAAACGGATAGCATCTTCGTAGCAAGTTCCTTAAATTTTTGTAGGTATAGATATTGGGCCATTAGACTATATGAGACGCTTGACAGCACGTGTATTGGGTAAACAGTAGTCAATTGGCATTTTCAGTCCAAGTTTATAACTATTCTGGAACCTTAGTCACGAAAAAATTACAATTGAGAGCTGAAGATGTCTTCGTATCATAAGTTACAAATTTCGGCCACAAACTATAGATAGAATTTAAAGTAGGAAATAATGGTATTTCTCAGTCCCACGTTCACTACACCCAAGATTTGTTCGCTATATTTCAAAGCGCAGATGACTGTCTGCGTTGGTACGTAGTAGGCCCTATCTACCTATCGAGCTTCAAAATTAGGCTACGCAAACCCGAAAAGATGTTGAAGTTTCACAAATTTTGTGCAACAAAACAGATTATTATTACCGATATAGTTATGTTAGTTAGGCCTTCCCTAGCCACTACTAAGGTGGTAGGTACGTCAAGTCAACATCAAAAGAATAGCTGATGTACAAATGTGTATAGATAGCTACGATACCCCACGCCTGAACTTCGCGAAGAATGAAAAAGCACAACAATCCATTTCTTACAAAATTATCAAATTTTACGAGCAGAGAAAACAACAGTGTACGAAGGGCACGCACGCATCAAAATGATCAATTTTCACAAACTCACAATACTGTACGAGGTGCAAAGCAACACCACAATAGGCGTCGCTCATGACATAAAATTAGCAGGTAAGAGTGTGATGTGAAATTCGAAGGCTGCGGCAGACGAAGATGGAAGTTTCAAGGGAACTGTCCCGAGACGACGGTCAGTGTGCCAGAGGAGCCACGTTTGTCTGTGTGTGTCGGGTCACAGTCAGCGAGGCGTGCGTGCATGACCCTCCTGACCCACAGCATCTGCCGCCCGAGGCTGCGGAGTTTCAGGGCTCGGTAAATATGCGAGTGACTAGGTATACGGACTAATTAATAAGCTACAGATACGATAAACTGAACTCAGTAAGCCAGGATTCTGATAGGCTAATGGTGATCCCTATCAGGATTCGGGAAGTCAGAGGACTTGTATAGGTAGTAATATTTGGTAATTTATATGGTATAGTTAGCCCTTTCGAAGCGGTTGCATAATGCACGTATGCCCCAATATTTTCATTTCATACATAAAATTGTTTTTTATGCGTACTTCACCAAAGGAGAATTTATTTCAAACATAAATGTGATAGAGTTCTAGTTTTGAAGGGCCAGTCACTCGTAATATCTAATTTTGCTAAAAAAAAATTAATGAATTATTGTAAACAAGTGTACCTATGGTTATTTTCAATTGGCATAGATGTTTTTCGACGTCATTAGCTACCTGAATAAGGAAAAAGCTTTTTAGTTTGGATGTATTTACAAATATTATTATATTTTTGAAATTTAGCCTACTGGTGAGTTACATATATCCCACTATCAACGGCAATGGACTACTTCTAGGACATATATGCCCGAGTCTGAAAATTTACAAAATTAAGAAGAAATACAGCCAACTTTGTAACAGCATCCAATAGGTAGTAGCTTCTCTCCCAATCGACCCTAAAACATGCTAGAATGTTCATGGAATTAGCAGAAAAAAATTCCACGTCGAAAGGGTTAGTTAGCTAAACGGTAAAATTTGGTTGAGAGTTTTGTCTACTCTACACAATGCACTGGTACTTCGCAAAGTGATTAATTAGGCATATCGTACTAGTCTCATTTGCGTGGAAATCTATACGGAGACGTCTGACGGAACCCCCCCCCCCCCTCTTGATGTGAAAGTACCGCGACAACCCTTCTAGAGGGCTGGGGCCTGTGTCTGGCATCTGTCTCTGGGAATGGACCTGGTGGTTCGTCTACTACCAGCTTTCTATTCTAATCACAGCTTTCCCTGCCATCTTACGTCACTGTCCAAAGGTGCCTTTGTTCATCACCCGCGAACGAAGAAAGAGAGGTGGTGTTTTCGTTGAAGATTCAAGTACATACATTGGTAGATACATTTGTATATAAATTTGTCTGTCCACTCAATAAGTTGTCGAAGGAGTAGAGCAATCTTCATAATTTCTTGTAGGGAGTTTTGGTGGGTTGACCTAGATGAGACCAATGTCAAAAAACTAGACACAGCTTTTCATAAAAAATGACCGCGTTGAATTTTCTCCACCGCGGCGAATTTGCTTCCACCGCAGCAGATCGTCTCTAGAACGGGACGTTCTATTTTTCTCCTATGTTATTTCTGAAGAGGGGTTGGGGCAAGAGCTTGGGGCTGTGCGCTCAACTCGTTCATCAAAAATGACTTCGTTCAACATGCTCCTCCCTACTACGGGGGATATTCTTACGCCACAAGGCGTTCTAGTTCAACTTGCTGCCTTGAAAGTACGGCGTGATTATAGGCTGTGCGAAAAAAAAACCTGAAATCTCTTTGCGGATCTGAAACTACGAATTTAGGAAGGCTCGTAATGAAATAGAGCACAGGGCTACAGAGAAGTACCGTTATATATAGCCTAGGTACCTACTGCTAAATCAGAACATCGAACTCTCTCTAGCATTCTTGTTATTATCATATGACCAATCTAGTAACTAAATCTACTGCCCAACATGTGATAGCGACAAGTTTAGCAATTGTTCAAAGCTAAGTTACTAGAACACTGGCAGTCATTTTCGCTGTTTATTGCAAGCAATACAATTTTAGTTGGACCACCGAGTCACACGTCATACTAAGGTACGACGTGAATAAAACATTGAGCCAACTTTTAATCATTACGTACTGTAAAATTAAAATGAGGACGTCCCTATCTCTGTGAGAGAACAGTCATTACATATCTAAGCGACAGAGAAAAGAAGCAAACAGCTTCTAAAAGAAAATTAATTTTCGTACACAATCGTAAGGTTGGAGGAAGTCTCTCGGCGATACGGGGAGCAAAGAAGACGATCCACTGAGCACTGCGTCGCACCGATAGGCCTAAGGCGTCTCCTATGGGTACATCCCACGTTTCCACTCACGAGGTGTAAACAATCTGATATGGGACGACAGCGTTCACACACGCCTCTTCTTGCGTTGAAAATGCTGCCTTTGACAAATTTAATGATGCTTGCTCATTTGTGTGCATAACTCAAATATAAAAAAAGTGAGATTACGTACGTTACATGCCCACTTTAGTAAGCGTGATACAAGATTAAGCTATACAAGAAGGCTATCATCCTCTAAGTAAACAAATGTACAGTGTATTTTGTGTCTGAACAAAATGGCGTAAAATAATAGGCTATAGCTAGTCGTTTTTACTTTTCAATATCATAAGACCAATAGGGCCGAAGAAATTTGTACCTACTGCAAAACACAAGCAAATTATTCGGTAAATAAAACTAGTCCTGTGATTCGTTAATATTGATGCTTGCCCAAAACGCATCACCACCATAGGATTTTTAATGGCAAAATCCACAAAATACGATGCAGAAACCGACACACTGATTCGCACTTACCGACAGAAACCGGCCAATTTAAAGAAAAAAAAAAATTTAAAGTGATAACTGCGCCAAACAGTCTGGTTGGGCGAGGTGGTTGCCAAAAGCCTCCCGATAATAATTGGAAGATTAAAAGGTAAATAAAGCTCTTCACTATCGGATACGGGACTCCCGATAAAGATCGCAGTACGTCGCTAAACAAGCCGCAACGTAAATAAAGCGGGTAAAGAAATCCGACAAAAAGCTTCGGATAGGGAGATAAACCGGTGTAATGAACCTCAACTCCATGAACAAGGTACACGGCCGCTGAGTCCAAGCAGTGCCAAACGTCGCCAGACGTACAACTACACCCTGTTTTCTTCCATCTACACCTCCATTCACGCATGTAAAACATCCTCATGGCAATATGGCTAGTATTCATCATAATAATTGGCATAATTAAATATACCTAAATGTAGTAGGAAAGCGTTTGTAGGAAGAAAACTTGTCGGGTTACGAGGAAGTTTCTCAAGCTGTCGGCCGTAAGAGGCTAGGTAGCGTGGGTACCTGCGTGCGTTCGCTTGAATAAATAAACATAACGTGAGTGTTTGATACCGTTCAACACTTTATATTTTAGAATACGACATATTCTGTCATGTATGTAACTGCTAGAATGTTTTATTTCAGAACTCTAGACTTTTAGAAGCAACAGAGCGATAAAACAAGTAAACAAACTTGGCGTCGTCTCAATAGATGGACATGCACACACCGCCTTACGCGCACCCCCTAAACACCCACCCCGACACTCCCTCCATCATTATCCTGTACTCCCTCTTCCTACACACTTCTTACAACTCTCTTCCACTCTCCCCATTGATCTACGTCCGTGTATCGTGTGCAGATGTGCGGGGGCAAGTATTACAAGATTGCTGTCTGTCACGCCGTCGATCATTAATAAGCACAAACTGTTATCAATATGACTGCGCTTGGGCTGAAGAATCGATTGGATTACAAAACGGAGAGATAACTCAGGCCCTGTTATCATTGATACAGGAGTAGTGCACTCGAGGCGACAGCCTAGTAGTGAAATTAGTCTATCAAATTACATCACAACTAGCTACTAGCCAGGCATCAACTCGAAGTTCTCAATATCAAATTGTTGTATGAGGTTGATGCTCGGATGAACCGGGACCCAGCTCAAGTATATATGCCCCTCGCGTCCCTGCATCGCACACCGTCCGGGTGTTCTATAGAGTAGGCTAAATGCCAAACAACAATGACTCGTATACGTGTAAATCATTCAATTGACTGCTCAAGACATTTAGCCAATAAAATACTACCTACGCTTTCATTAAACATTTATGAGAGATGAAGAATAATTCAGCATGGACCGTTCCAAGGCCTCCGTCTCTACGTCACGAAGTTGGGCCGATCGGTACAGTCCCAGGACAAAATGTTAGGCGCAGCCCGATATTATTGATACCCAGTCTGCATATTGCAGGATTAGCCTACCCGAATAGAGAGTTCAATGTTCAAACTACCGTAATTTGGAACCAATAAAGTCGTTGAAATTACCTTTTTCTAGCCAGCTATGTCCGAAGTACCATACGGAGTAGACACTAAAAATATCAAGCTGCTTCTAATAACTTGTCCAGGGACTGTAGCCTACTCGATTGGACCATTTTCGAGGCACAGACCCAGGCCTGCACTTCAGAAGGCCTTGCCAGTTTCCAAACGAACGACATAAAGATAAACATTGAAACAACGAAAACTGAACTTTGAGCAGCTTTGTTTAAAAAATTTTGTTGCATTTTAGTATAATTAAGGGATCATAATTCGAAAAAGGTACTGCGACGCGGTGCCATATTCATGTATTGTATATTTAACCTCTACAAACACAAGGTTCTTCAAGTGAAGAAAAAATACGTGTAGAACTTCTCGAAAAACTAGCTCGCTGCGCACGGCTGATCGCCACGCTTGGCAACAGCAAGTTGGAGAGAAGAGAATGAATAGAAAAAGGCAGTCAACAAGAGTAAGGAAGAGGAATAAAGTAGGTAAGGCAATAAAGATTTTCGAAGGACAAGCGCTAAAATTACATATGGTGTAGTACTGACTGACTATGGGACTACGCAAACCAAACCAAGTTAGTAGCTACTTCCTATTAGGCCTAACAGCATAGTCGGTCCCGGCGTAGTATGTAGTCATGCTGGAAAATATGAGTTTAGTTAGTAAAGAAAAGGTTAGGAATAAAGATAGGTTCAGCTGGTGCCCAACCTATCTTATAGGTACATATATTACAGGTGGCCACTTACGAAACTGGCACCGTATAATCTAAGCTCTTCTGCAAGGACAGTCCGTATTCTCGCTCGCACTGGTTTCACCTCAGATCTTTGCTACGTATGGAAACGTCATTAAAATGTGTCATGGTACACGTGCAATAGGTACCTACCACAGCTCAGCAACTACTGCATCTAAACTTCTTCAATAAACATAATTTTTGTTCTGGTACGAGCACAACATGAAGAAAATATTGTTTTAGATTGAAATTTGAATGCATAGTTGCATACAATAAATTAGTAGGACCAAGTATAATGTCCGTAATGAAGGACATCGGCCTTCCAATCACTGAAAATTTATATAGCAATTTATAGTCAGCAAACATCATAACCACTTCATCCATTATCTAGAACAGTGGAAAACCTTCTAATCAACAAGGTTTATAGGACTATTGCAGGCCTACAGTTCTAAGCCTGGCTAGCGCGGCATGAGGGAACTTATAGGCAATGGAAAAATAAACATAAATTCCATTATTCATTACCTCAAGACTTAGTACTTGAAACTAATGCCAAACACAGCTTTGCATTCCTTCGTTCTTGAAAAGTACGGTCCCATACTTCAGCAAGTCGTAGCAACCTACAGTACTGAAAAAATGTAATAGAAACAAACATTCCTGGAAAAAATTATCGGTAATAAAAGACTGAATTTGGATTTCCTAGCTTGTGAACAAAATGTATTTGTTATCTTAAGTAGTTACTATTAGGCCTATTTTTGTCTCAACCACCTGATCTGATCTAGATAGTACCGTACCTACAATAGGTATTTATTTTCATTGTCATTGAACCCTAGTAATGTTACCAATGCGCAACTGCAACTCTTCAGCTGAAATTCTGATGCATGATTTAACGATTATGTAAATTAATGCACCTAGCTTATATTAAGTAGATAAGTACCTGGTATTTGCTAAATACTATCGAAATTGTTAAACGCAAACAATTATATTTATAAATGTCTTTCTTGATTTCAAGCACATTGTGGTAGCTACATTAAAGATCCTTAGAAAAAACAAAAGAAAAATTCAATGTAGGCTAAGTACGCTTGAGTAAAAAAGTATGTATTAAATAAAGCAAAAGCTAGCCTAGTGGAAAGCAAAGCATCGAAATGACAAAAAAAAAATAAAACCTAGAAATGATTTGAGCATGTTCATTCCATTTAACGGCATCTGCATTCGCCGATTGGGTTACTCACGAGTTTTTTCTATTTACGTCTAGTGGCGACTCAACTAGCCTAGTTAGTAGCCTCTATCACGCCGGCTTCGATAACTGTTCTTTAATACATGTAATACGATTCACTGTCTAACATAACTCTATTCCGTACAATAAAAAGGAAAAAGATATGACAGTAAATATTAAAAGTATTTTGCTGTTATTTGTTACTCGTTCTTGCAGGAAAACACGCTCCAGGGAACTGCACCTAGAAATTAACTACAACCACAACTGTACTGACCTTCACAGTTGGACTTAGTCAAGTACATAATCCTCTGCTGCTGTAATATTTTTAATCCAAATTGCCGTTAGAATTTATATATGTAGGAACTGCACTAGCCAAGAAGCACAATATACCATTCACTGGGACAGAGCTCGTTATTCAAGAATATTCATCCACACGTGTTTCAAATCAAAGGGAACACTGACAAGCGTACAAGACTATGCTCACAGAGGTAACAGCGGCACTACCTCACTCACACACTCTCGCTTAGTAACTGACTTGTTTGCTTCCCGCGAATCCCGCGACCGCACTACGCAGCCCCGCCGCCTGCCAGCTGACCCGACCAAGCCCTAGGGAACATATATATATATACATTATATTAAACTATCGGTTCTTTCATTAACGTTTCCGTAAATTTAACCTCTTAGACTTTGAACGCACGCTTCCTCCATCAATACTTTCTCTACAAGAAGCAATTTTCTTTGCCCTGGTACGGAAAGGATTTACGTAAAAAATCGGAAAATTTTCAATTTCTGTTTACTAAAAAGTTTTACGTAACCCACGAGATATATAGTTATTGTAGGCATAGTATCATAGCGCAGATTACGGCAGTAATCAGACTGTTGAAAAGCATTATCCTGATGAGGACCACCGTACTTCATAGACGTTTCAAACGATTAATTTTTCTTATTGGAAACAGATGTTTTATTTTGTCTTTCTAGGGTTGAGATAAATGGTGTCTGAATGTCATGTATTTTGATTATGAAAATAAAATACTGGATTCAATTTGGTGCGCAATGAGCAACAGAAGAATACGTATCCTGTTATAACGCGTTAATGTTGATATCTCGGAAATAGGTACTGTATGCTCTCAACAACGCGAATTTAAAATGAATTTAATTTTGTACTAGCAGTCTTTTAGTCAGTGTTTACGGCGCTCTTCCTATCATCTCATAATTCAAACAAGTTGATAGACTGTCAGGCATTTCTTACCATCGGGAGCATACTGTACTGAAAAATCCGCAACTGTTGTAGAGTAATGGGGAACAGGTGAAAATATGGAGTTAGTTGTTGCGTATGCAGTACACAAACTGAATATGACCGAATATATAACTTAACACCAGAGATGTATAGATATGGCAGACTTTGTTTGAAGAAAACAAAGGCGGGGGTGTTGGCTTTAGAAAGCCTCACTTTTTTAGGCAAATTTCGGTGTTAAAATGGAGATGTACGTTAAACGTGTGAATATTTATCCTATTCCCAGTTTTTGGCTTCCCTACCGACAGCGTCTCGGTTATCCAATGACATTAAGAAACTAGAACGTCTCGTGGCGTAATACCGTCATCCGCGGTGGAGGCAAATACAACGCAGTCATTTTTTCATGACCAGCTCACTAGGAGTTTTGCCATTTTCACATCTCAGCCAACCCACCTGACTGCCTAGAAAATTATTATTATAACTCTACGCCTGCTTTTGGGTGTTGCGGTCCACAACAACTTCCCGGCATGCCAGTCGGAAATTCAGGAAGCCTAGACGGACAGATGCGGGCTTCACAGACTCGCGATCGATACCAATGCTGTTCGCAGTACAGCCACGCTTCCGCTTATGCACCAGCGGAGCTGTAAAAAAAACAAGGAAATGCAAGTCAAGTAAAAAGAAGAAGAATACAAAGACTGTCAGCAAAATTGAGAGAAAGAAATCGGTGTATAGTGGCATGGCCTCCGTTAGGAGGCCTAGACAGTGGGCACGAACGCAAGATATCCAGAAGGCCTACGTGACCTTAGCTAAAGTACCTAGCCTAACGAAGTCCTATCTCTCTCTACAACATAAGACGTGTATGCACAAATCTATAAAAGTACTTATCATAAAGAAAAGGTCATGCATGTTGCATTTGTCATCATCAAAGTCGCCCTGAAAGACTGCAGACTCAGTAAAAGAGTATGAGGCTTCAGCAAAGTAACAATTCTATAACGAAAACTCAAGTTATTTATAAAGCGGATGGGTACATCAGAGTGTAGAAACAGTTGATGTAATTGTACCCTGGGGTAGACCTACTGACCTCTTTCGTTTGCACAACTCTGCTGCTTCGTGAATTTTTTAATATATATATTTACCGAAGACATTCATCTACGTAATACTTCACGAACTGAAAGCTGGCAACACTTTTGTATATTGTTGAAATTGTTACGTTTTCCAAAGACAGCAACAACCACATCAACAACACGGTGGTTTTGAAAATCAGGAATTGATGCTGATACTCAGAGGTATACCTTCTGTAATTAACTGGTTTACCTAACAGTATGATGTGATTTCCATCCTACGTTTTCCTTCCTTCCAGAGAAGAATGGTTTCCCCCGCAGTGCCCTATGATGCACCACAATAAACTATCACAACTGCCGCCCAGTCCATTACCCTTTGCAATTGTGTGAAGTGAGATGCATTCGCAGTATCAGGAAGGGCTCAAGTGCCTTATTGATTCCAAAGATCCTCATTAAGATTCCAGTCTCTGCAACTGGCAGGTCTGAAAATTGGATGGTTCCCAAGCAACGAGCAGCCCCATACATGCAGACCTGCTACCGTGCGTTTTTTTTTTTTACTTTTTATTTAGTAGGGAAATTCTATGGGAAAACTTTCTTAAGTTTGAGTCGTGATACAAAGTACTTGAGAAGCATTTCAAAGATGAGATGATGCTTTTGCTGTGGCTAATATCGACACGACGACATGGCCTTTTAATTAAAACAGAAAAAATGAAAACCTCCGTGCAGATCTGCAATATGCTGATCCAAAACGAGAAAAGGAGAATTAGGAATTCCTGCAACATAAGCAATCCAAGCACGGATGGATCGAAGATCACCGCGCATAGGAATCGAAAATGTAGAAATAACAGCAAAAGAAATGACCAAGTGAGAATAGTTGTACAAAAAGACAGCACAAACACAGTATATGAACGGTGTCCAAAGACCAAGCTTAGGCTTAATCTTCCCATAGATGGAGTTCAACTTGACGCGATTCTGAAGAATGTAGGAGACAGACGAAGCAAATCGACCAAACGCTCTTAAAAAAATCTCAACTCTCTTCTCACTCCCACCTCCCCTAAAAAAATTGACTTTGGTATAGGCATGAATTCAGACCAAATACAGATCCTATGTAATATGAAAATATTACTTTTCGCCAACTGTTTTACAGTGAATTAAACTTCTACCATATTATTGGAGATTTGAAACTCTTTTCTGCGTCAATTTTTAATTAGATCGCTGTCAATACTGAACTGAAGAATGATAAAGTCTTGCAGAATCCAGGAAGTTTCCGTTCATTTGGCGCGGTTTCCCACAGCTTCCATTGTTTTCACTCTTGGGAAAAATCCGCTGAACTCCTTTGCCAATCTAGTACATTTTCCGATAAAATTAGCTTTACATTTTACCTAAACTTCCCTCGTATTTAACCCTTTAGTATCTGATTTGAATATCATGTCTCGTAAAATTAGCATTTTTGTTTTAAAGCGGACTCTGATGTCAACCTGACCCGTTCAGGGTTAAATCATCAGGAGCAGCACAGTTGGAATTTTTTCATTTAAAACGCTATTGCCAAATCTATCAATGTAGCTGTATTACCTTCCAGTGTAAGGAAGAATAAACCTATCGCTATAACAGCAACAGTTAACTTTTTACAGTACCAAATGACCTTACGGTAGTTTTACACCGTTTTATTCTCTATAACAGAACCTGATTTATAATTTTGATGCCGACGATGCAAGGTTAAAAATAATTTGAGCAATGGGTCGCAAACTTACACTGCATGTGTAAGACTCCATCACGGGCAGAATTAAAAAATACTATTGATACGGATAAATGAATAAGCTAGTGACAGAGAGTTTGCTATATATACTAATGGACCACACGATACCTTCACTGTCCACTGAAATTTGCATATGAGGCTGATTGTGAATAGCTTGAACTTCGATAAAATAAATCTTCTCCAGGCAACAGAAGGACCTCGGTAATGCAAGAAATGTGTTTATCAGCCTGAAACACAAATTCTTAGCTATATATCAACTGTGGACGACGATAACTGAAGCTTGGGACAGTAAATGATCTAAAATCGCTAAAATAAATTTTGCAATTTACCGTTGGCCAGTGCTTACGCATGCGTGCTTCTTTCCAAGAGATTCATTCCTTGCGTCTCCAAGAACAGTTTATTTTCCGCTTCAAATCGGTACGTTGAATGGAACAAATTTTATCGAGGATTTATCAATTCGCCAGCAGCCTCGTTTGCGAGAAGTGGACAGTGAAGGTATCGTGTGGTCAATGATTTACTATAATTATTACTGTTACTAGTGTCCCGAGCCGTCATTGTAAATGACGGCATATTTGGTTATTAAATGACTGGTGCACGTGTGCGATAAATGACGGCAGTAAGTTAGCCCTTCAGGAAAACCCCCGCTGGCTTCCTCATTTTTCCCCTATCTAATACTGAAGNAAGCGCATATGCTTTAGTGACCATTTGTCACTTTTGTACGTTTTAACTGTGACGATTACTGTGTTTTACGAAATTTTGAGACAAATAAATTTCTATGGAGTTTCTATGGAGTTTCAAGTCGAGTAAAAAGAAGAAGAATACAAAGACTGTCAGCAAAATTGAGAGAAAGAAATCGGTGTATAGTGGCATGGCCTCCTATAGGAGGCCTTGACAGTGGGCACGAACGCAAGATATCCAGAAGGCCTAAGTGACCTTAGCTAAAGTAGCCTAACGAAGTCCTATCTCTCTCTACAACATAAAACGTGTATGCACAAATATATAAAAGTACTTATCATAAAGAAAAGGCCACGCATGTTGCATTTGTCATCATCAACGTCGCCCTGAGAGACTGCAGGCTCAGTAAAAGAGTATGAGGCTTCAGCAAAGTTACAATTCTATAACGAAAACTCAAGTTATTTATAAAGCGGATGGGTACATCAGAGTGTAGGAACAGTTGATGTAATTGTACCCTGGGGTAGACCTACTGACCACTTTCGTTTGTACAACTCTGCTGCTTCGTCAATTTTTTAATATATATATATATATATATATTTACCGAAGACATTCATCTACGCAATACTTCACGAACTGAAAGCTGGCAACACTTTTGTATATTGTTGAAATTGTTAAGTTTTCCAAAGACAGTAACAACCACATCAACAACACGGTGGTTTTGAAAATCAGGAATTGATGCTGATACCCAGAGGTATACCTTCTGTAATTAACTGGTTTACCTAACAGTATGATGTGATTTCCATCCTACGTATCCTTCCTTCCAGAGAAGAATGGTTGCCCCCGCAGTGCCCTATGATGCACCACAATAAACAATCACAACTGCCGCCCAGTCCATTACCCTTTGCGATTGTGTGAAGTGAGATGCATTCGAGGTATCAGGAAGGGCTCAAGTGTCTTATTGATTCCAAAGATCCTCATTAAGATTCCAGTCTCTGCAACTGGCAGGTCTGAAAATTGGATGGTTCCCAAGCAACGAGCAGCCCCATACATGCAGGCCTGCTACCGTGCGTTTTTTTTTTCTTTTTATTTAGAAAGGAAATCTTATGGGAAAACTTTCCTAAGTTTGAGTCGTAATACAAAGTACTTGAGAAGTATTACAAAGATGAGATGATGCGTTTGCTGTGGCTAATATCGACACGACGACATGGCATTTTAAAACAGAAAAAAATGAAAACACAGGAAAAAATGAAAACCTCAGTGCAGATCTGCAATATGCTGATCCAAAACGAGAAAAGGAGAATTAGGAATTCCTGCAACATAAGAAATCCAAGCACGGATCGAAGATCACCGCGCATAGGAATCGCAAATGTAGAAATAACAGTAAAAGAAATGACCAAGTGAGAATAGTTGTACAAAAAGACAGCACAAGCACAGTATATGAACGGTGTCCAAAGACCAAGTTTAGGCTTTATCTTCCCATAGATGGAGTTAACCTTCACGCGATTCTGAAGAATGTAGGAGACAGACGAAGCAAATCGACCAAACGCTCTTTAAAAAAATCAACTCTCTTCTCACTCCCACCTCCCCTAAAAAAATTGACTTTGGTATAGGCATGAATTCAGACCAAATACAAATCCTATGTTATATGAAAATATTACTTTTCGCCAACTGTTTTACAGTGAATTGGACTTCTATCATATTATTGGAGATTTGAAAATCTTTTCTGCGTCAATTTTTACATAGATCGCTGTCAATACTGAACTGAAGAATGATAAAGTCTTGCAGAATCCAGGAAGTTTCCGTTTATTTGGCGCGGTTTCCCACAGCTTCCATTGTTTTCACTCTTGCGAAAAATCCGCTAAACTCCTTTGCCAATCTAGTACATTTTCCGATAAAATTAGCTTTACATTTTACCTAAATTACTCTCGTATTTTACCCTTTAGTATCTGATTTGAAATTCATGTCTCGTAAAATTAGCATTTTTGTTTTAAAGCGGACGCTGATGTCAACCTGACCCGTTCAGGGTTAAATCATCAGGAGCAGCATAGTTGGAATTTTTTCATTTAAAACGCTATTGCTAAATCTATCAATGTAGTTATTTTACCTTCCAGTGTAAGGAAGAATAAACCTATCGCTATAACAGCAATAGTTAACTTTTTACAGTAGGTACCAAATGACCTTACGGTAGTTTTACACCGTGTTATTCTCTAACAGAACCTGATTTTAATTTTGATACCGACGATAGAACATTAAAAATAATTAGAGCAATGGTCGCAAACTTGCACTGCATGTGTACGACTCCATCATGGGCAGAATTAAAAAATACTATTGATACGGATAAATGAATAAGCTAGTGACAGAGAGTTTGATATATATACTAATGGACCACACGATACCTTCACTGTCCACTGAAATTTGCATATGAGGCTGGATGTAAATAGCTTGAACTTCGATAAAATAAATCTTCTCCAGGCAACAGAAGGACCTCGGTAATGCAAGAAATGTGTTTATAGGCAAGAACACAAATTCGTAGATATATACCAACTGTGGACGACGATAACTGAAACTTGGGACAGCAAATGATCTAAAATCGGCTAAAGTAAAGTTTGCAATTTACCGTTGGCTGGTGCTTACGCATGCGTGCTTCTTTCCAAGAGATTCATTCCTTGCTACTCCAAGAACAGTTTATTTTCCGCTTCAAATCGGTATGTTGAATGGAACAAATTTTATCGAGGATTTATCAATTCGCCAGCAGCCTCGTTTGCGAGAAGTGGACAGTCAAGGTATCGTGTGGTCCATGATTTACTATAATTATTACTGTTATTGTATACCTAGCCTATGTTGATTTAGGTCTCCCAAGTCGCTTCAGCGGCGGTACAGGAAAGGAAAAGGCGGGAACGTATAGTATGTCGACAGACACCTAGAACTCATACTGGATCAACGCGCATGGGCAAATCAAGTCGGCAAAGAAAAAGGGACATGCTCTATACAGAGTATGTCAGGAAAAACTGAGAAAAAAGCACGAAACACTGTAAAGCCCAATGCAGACGAGAAGCAAAAATCGCCGAGAATGGCATTTCGTCAACCAATGCTCTACCAGACTCTGTGAAAAATTGCCCCAATGGTGCATTCAGCAGGATGGATCTAGATTCTAGACCAATGAACAATTCAAAGCAACATGCGTTCAACTTTCCCTGTAATCTCTTCATTATTTCGTACGTAACCTCGTCGTTGTTCTTGAAGATTTTTTTAAATGATGGTAACTGCAACGTGAAAATTAAAAATGAATCTGTCATCAGGTTACGACGATGATAGCCAGCCGAAGACGTATATGTAAAAGCTTCGTTTACGAGCTAAAAGATCGTACAAAATCTTCAGTCGCTGAGCACTATGCACAGTGAATGAAAAACTGGCTTGTAAACAAATTTACCATTTTTGTTTTTTATGCAACTTTGATCATTTTACCCTAGACATTGCCACCGTGAGCTGCTTCAGCTGCTGGGTATGCATTAACATGTCGCGGCAAGCTGGATCTATCCACAATATTGTTCCGTCAAAACCAGCGAATAACACGGCTTAAGGGAACAAAAAGTAGGGGGAAGAACAAAATAATCGTTACATTGTGAGTAGAAACTGCAAAATCGACACAATTAATGCCGGCGCGGAAAAAAGCTTTCCCATAGGCCGAGCTATGACTAAGGTAACTCTACGGGATCTCCTGAGACACTACTTTCCATAACATAGCATGGACAAACTTAACTAACCCAACCCTATTGCCTTGTTCGCACTTGGGATAGTATTTAGTCTAGTGGTACCTAAGTAGCTACTAGCCACTTGACTAACTACTTACCAAAACTCGTTCACAGTAAATTACATTTGAAGTGTGTACAGTGCATTAGTGACTACTCCCCATAATGAGGGTCTACTCCCTGCCGACTTGCCTGAAAAATAGAACAGAATAAATCGGGAATTTAGTCCAGTGGATTTGTAGGTGACTAAACAACGTGACTAAAATCTTGCTGTTCGGCACTTGACTACTTACCACTTGACTTAATACTATCCCAAGTGCGAACAATGCTGGCTGGTTACTAGTCATATCAGACTAGTCCTATCCACTCTTACTGGTTCCTAGAATGCAAGCAGCTAGCCTATTCCTCTCGCCTGTGCATGTGGACCATCACGTGAGCTTTCAATAGCTCCATATTACTAGCGGGCCCTCACTCCACAAATAATAGCTTAAAATGAGCATTTAGCTTTCATTTTTAAGTAATCTCTTCGAGCAGAAATAAAATGCTCAGGTTGGGAGAGGGCGGAACACAAGCGGTGCGGTACAGCTGCGGTACACCAGCCGAGTGAAACAGACAACTTCCTCAATCTGCACTGCCAGTGATGCTGCTCTCCCATCCTTTGCAACACTTCACACTTTGTCCTCTGCTTAACGTGTGTGTCGGCTACACGGTAGATGGGTGTCAATAGGCGTGTGTAGAAGCGTAGACGTAGACTATAGGGTAATCCAAAGTAGGCGTGCAAGCGCATTCCCAAGCACTATACGTACTTTGCAGGTTGTAGGCTACGTCAAAAATGAAGGGGAAAGTATGCCATAATTGGATTGTTTCTACATGATTAGCCTACCCATTGAAATTGGCGTGTAATCTATTACGTAATAAATTGGGCTTATATCTCCATCATCTCTGCATATTTTCAGTTTTGCCTTTGGTATCTTTAGAGATGATCTCTTGCAAGACAAAACCTGTTCATTCTTCGCCAGAAATAACTGTTTCAACCGCCCTAACGTTTCTCCAAGTTTGAGAGGAATTACTGATATTATTGGTGTGTGAAGTCGGAGCACAGGACCAAGGAATTAAACTCCATAGGCTGATATCAAGAAAAACGTGGGCGAACATGCCAGCGTACGAAACCAAAGAAGTAGGTACTCGCATGCTTAGGAACACAGAACCTCGGGACTTATTGCTCGAAGTGTGGTCAGATCGAATACTGTGAGGGTCTTCCAGTGCGCCTGTCGAAATTCTGCCTGGCTGGAGGCAGTGCATTGATGGTTCGATTGATGAATATAAAGGCGCATGTGCTGTAGCAAGTCAGAAAAATGAAGAACGTTCAATCCATGCTAGGAGGAACACCATGCATGTTACATACAGAGAAAGAAAAACGGCAAAGAAAAGATCGCCAGTAAAAGAGAATTAAGAAAAGATTTGTTTTAGCTATCATCTGAATTTAATGGTTCGACAATGTCACATACATACAAATGATAAGAAATCACACATCGACACAATTTTCATCTTTGGGAAACATCTTACTGCACAAATAATGCAAAACAAAATCACTGTAACAGCCCCTGCGAGCTATCGTCAGTCATGCTAGCAAGCATTGTCGCGTCATTCTCTCGTCACTGCAGTAAAAATATGGCTCAGGGCAACATTTGCGCCATATTTTTATAGAAGACCAGTCCTTATGCATTTAACCATTTCTTACCTACCTCGCGCACTGTTCTTAACTCTAAAAAAAAAAAGCAGTGGCGTCATTGGCAGAACCTGTACTGCTCTCCTAACCTTATGAAGCGAACTAGCATAACTGAATGAACAGCTTCCGGATTTGATATAACGATACAGAAGCTGAAAAGTTTGTATATTGGGTAACATTAGGTACAGCAGGAACCGGATCTCTATAAGGTTTCGCGTTTTCATTGCGCCCATTGTTGTGCGAGCGAGATGTAAATGGCCTAAACATATCTGATACTAGCTCTTCCTTAGCTATTCTTGTTTCGCATTATTTGTGCAACAATATGACGTTAACCAAGGAAACAAATGTGTCTGTGTATCTGTCAAACCATTAACTTCAGAGGATCGCAAAAACGAAACTTAACTGAGAATTAAAATAAGGTCCAAGGTTGAATTGCCCGACACTAAAGATGACCTGAAATACTAATATAGTTTAATTCCACGGCCCAATTGACACAAAACAAAAGATGAGATACAAAAGCCGTGCGCATGCACACGAGCGACATCTTCGCTGATTTCGACGGAAAAATATTGTTGGTAGATCCAGCTTGCCGTGATATGTTAATGCACACGCAGGAGCTGAAAGATCTGCTTACTGTGGCAGTATTTTCGGGTAAAACTATCGCAAGTTGGGAGAAATGCTTAATATTAGTTTACTAAATTTTATTGTCTGTAGAGGAGCCGGTTTTTATTCACTGTGCACAGTGCTCAGCAACTGAAGATTTTATACGATCTTGTAGCTTGTAAACGAAGCTTTGACATGTACGTCTTCTGCTGGCTATCATCGTTGTAACCTGAAGACAGATTCATTTTATAGTTCTGACATGCAGTTGTAATTGTCACCATTACCATGGTACGTAGCACCGAATAGCTTACAGGAGAATATTCAACAACAAGTTGCTTTGAATTCCTCGACAGCTGCGAATAAAATTGGCCTCGATCCATCCTGCTGGAGGGTGTTGCAATCAGACGACGGTGTTACCCACACAGTGTTACATGTGTAACAGCGAATGCGATATGTGATCTCACCGCCCCAACAAAGTGTCGTGAAATTTTCGGCAAGCTCAAACACATACATTTCTGGCGGAGTCTTATTTTGGCTGTATTTTAGGATAAAAAGTTAAGAAAACTACACAAAAGCGCTTCACATGCTAGATTTCAAGCAATATATGGCAGCCATACATTTTTTAATACTAATTATTGAGTGCCATAGTTACTGCTTGTAAACAAAGACTCTGCTGCCAAGCTAATAACCCTACAATTTAGGAAGGTTGTCGTCGGTGTCACCCAACCTGTGTCGCATTGGAGGCCTGTGTAGCACAGGTGACACCGAAAGCCTGACTGCAACACGCCCCGGGCAGAATGCACCGTTGGGGCAACTTTTTCGCCGAGTCTGGTAGAGCATTTGTTGGCGAAATGCCAATCTCGGCAATTTTTGCTCCTCGTCTGCATTGAGCTTTACGAGGACGACACCTGTAAATTTTCACACATATTCCTGGCAAATTTTTTAACTGCTTTTGGCTTGCGTATTTTCTCCCACGTGCGGGCCCTTATCGACGTTCAGCTGCTTTAAGTCATTAACAAAATCGTAATTTTTCGCGCAGACCAAGACAATGAAATGGAATAAAAACTGTAGGCCCATTCAATGAAGTTGCTGTCGCTACCGTCAGGTGTGCGGCGAGGAGCAACAGGTGTACCACCTCAGGGCACGCCTGTGGCTCGATCATCTTTGCTGGCTGTGGGCATGGCTGAACAGCCATGGCTGTGGGTGCTGCCGTAGTTACAGTCAGAGCTCTGTAGCTGGACTTACGGTCCAGCAAAGAACGTAAAAGAGGCCTGAGGGCTGCAGATAATCCGAACCTGGGGCATTTTTTCACTTTATCGCCTATGCTACAAATGTTGCTATATGGTGGACGGGCAGGTTAGTGGGGCCACAAGTAACGATGAATGAATTGAAAAGCACAGTATGTGTGTAGGTTGATAGGTAAAAAAACTGACTGCAAATAGGTTGGATAACTGTATACAGCCGATATGTATGTAGTTAAATAGATAAGTTAGATAAGTAAATACAGTAGATATTAGTAGTAATGGATATTAAGTATATAAATAAATAAAATAATTTATTTCTCTATTATTATTAGAAGTACAAGTAAGGAGTAATCGATTGATGCGTCAAAGTATACTTAATTTTCTCTCGTGAATAAGTCTGCCTTTCTCGTAAGAACAGCACTGTGTGTAACATCATGCGTAGACCGCTCTATGATCGAGAGAAAGGACCAAGCTGCATAAGTCTGCTCGCATTGGGTTATGCAGGCTTTCAAAACAGGTACGTTGGCTTCGCCCCGCTGGACAGAGTTTCAGAGGTCGACCCTTAGTCGATTATCCTAAAGACTTCCGAACACTCTATCCTACTTCGTTAAATGGAATTTTCAGACGTCTGAAGCGTAATTAGGTTGCTGCTAACACTTGCTATACGATTCAAAGTTGCGAAATCGACGGAACTCGCTGAAGTTTCCGACAAGTTAAAGCTAAGTGGGTTCGACGTCGCCGTACAAATTGAGGACGCTTCAAGTGTCGTAGATAGCTACAACACTTGAAGCGTCCTCGATTTGCACGGCGACGTCGAATCCACTTAGCTAAGTACCTAAGGTAAGTACTTAGGTACACAATACACAGAGAGCTAGATCTGGTTATTGACAAGAAAATTAGTAGATACAAGGGCAGCTGAACAGAAATGAAGATAGCCATATTGGCCATGCCTTCAGCCGCCATTCCAAAAGTTATTGGTAACTTTTGTATCATTTTTTAACTTAGGGCGCGCTCCATTGGGCGCCAAAATTACGCCTTTCAGGCTTGACTTCTTCGAAACTTCATGTCGGCTGAATTGAGTGTCAGACATTGATTCTCACTTGGTTACCTTTGAGACTTCCAGAAAACTCAATCTTGCTCTCTGTAACGCCGTGAACAGACGACCGACAACTTCGCTCATTTTGATGGGACAATTTTGTGGGTAGATCCTGCTAGTGGCGGCATATTAATGCACCCTCAGCAGTGAGAGGTGCTTGCGGTTGAAATATTTTGGGGTAAAATAATTACAAGTTGCGTAGAAATGAAACATAAAAATACTATCCTAAGACAAGTCACAAATAATAAATAGAAAGTCGACTAGTTAACTAAAATCTAACATTTCGGGATTTTTGATCTCCCATCATCAAAATTAAAAGTTCAAAGAAGTTGAAGGAATTTAGACGGACTAATTTTATTTCGATAGAGCAAGGTCTCGGCTGATGCTATCAGGGGGAGGGCTAAAAGGCTAATGAGCGTGGTGCGCTTAAGGGGTCCTTATATAAGGGTCGGGCGATTTGGGATGCGGAGGGAAAAGAACATGTACAGTCGGTCAGTCAGTTATGGGCTATAGCCTAAAAGGCAAATGAACAGAGCTGTGAGAAGTGCCTGAATGTCAGCTCCTGTACAGTCGGTAGATGTGGAGCTAGTTAGTCGTGGATAGTGTGAAGAGGTACATCTGAGGTCATAATGTTGAGGCTAAGTCTTGTTCTATGGATATGAAGAGATTCTAATGTTGTGAGGTAGATTGGATTACAAGAGTCAATGATTGAGAAGTCATTTTTGCTGATGGAATGGTCGTTTTGCTCAGCATGCAGGCGGGGAGCTGAATGCGAAGGTTTTGCAAGTGGTAAACCGGTTCAGCTGGATACACCTAAATGTTAGTCAATGCGGGCTTTGAAATGTCCAGTGCTACCAATGTACGAGGCATTGCATCTTCTGCATTTGAAACGGTAGATAACGCTCTTGGACTTGGATATTCAAACTCAACATAGCAACATCGTCAACCATACAAATTCGACTAACCAGTACCTATCTCAGATTAAAAATAATTTTCATTTCTTGACTACATCAGTTCAGTAAACTTTGTACAGTC
Organism: Parhyale hawaiensis; assembly: GCA_001587735.2. NCBI lineage: Eukaryota > Metazoa > Arthropoda > Malacostraca > Amphipoda > Hyalidae > Parhyale > Parhyale hawaiensis. Next base: position 2,180,870 of record LQNS02276621.1, read on the forward strand.
CAACACCAAGAAATTCATAGATAGAACTAAATTCGTCCACAACAGAAAGTTGAACGGATTAGGTAATATATATATACTGAACTTCAACTACACCCAATTTTCTGGTATTTGGCCAGGAATTCTTTCGACTCATATTGAAACCGGACTATTACAAATATTTCATAGGTTTTGAGGGCCTAGCTCACAGATTGAATTCCCAACCACTGCGTTTCAAATTTTTATTTGCATAAATAAAAAACAAAATAAACTTGTTGAAGCATTTACAACTCGTCCAGTAAACAAAGTATTTTCTCTAATATTGTCTAGGTCTGATCTATCGCTATTATCTAACTTCCACAAAGAAAATTCCGTTGTCGTGTGCAAACCCGACAAGGGAAGAGGTGTTGCCATTCTACTGTAGATAAAAATCAGTATTATCAAAAAATGAATGCCATCCTTTCCGATACAACCAAATTCACTGTTTATGATTCGCATACCGACCGCTTCAAACTTACGCTTAAATTCATAGATTCTTAAAAAAATTGTTACAACAAGGCACCATCACTGACTCGATTTACCGTTCACTTCACAACTCAGGTGCTTCCCCGGGAATCATGTACGGGCTTCCAAAAGTACACAAGGCCGGTGTCCCCTTACCACCAATTCTAGCTGCTCATAAAACCCCGTCCTCTTCTATTGCTAAGTTCCTCGTTCCATTACTTGAACGTTTAACTACTAATCAGTTTAGCAACAACAACTAGCAACATGTTTGAAAGTGACAAATCGAAACATTCTATCTGAAGCTGCCGACAAGTTACACTTCGGAGACTTAATTTCGGCACCCAGTCGAATATACCCTATCTCAGCTTATACAACAAATACTAAAACTGTCAGCCACAAGTTATTTATATACTAAGACTACGGGCTTGTTCGATTGAACGCCGAAATTAAGGCTCGAGCTTTGACTTGTTTGAAACTTCAGACCGAAGCTTTGGCGTTGCCACTTTGAATCGTGCTGCAAGTGTTAGCAGCAACGCGATTACGTTCAACCGACTCAATACTCCATTTTAGGAAGCAAGCCTGAGTTTATGAAAATCTCAGGGTAACCGTTAGAGGGTTAATACCTAAAACTCAATTCAACGAATCGATGCCAGCGCACTTTGATGAAGTTTCGAACAGGTCAACCCTCTATGGATAAAGTTTGAAGCTCAGTCGAACATGCCCGTAGGTCGCTTTCGAATGGGCCATCAGAGTCGATCTAAGAGCGCGTTTCACGTTAAACACGATCTAAGCCAAGCCTATTTGGCTTGACTTAGCCCGAAATGCAGACAGGAAGTTAAGTTTCGTCCCTTTGAATGCTGTTGCAGGTGCTGAGTAAGAGTAAGGTCATGGAAGTCTCACAGGTAACTGATTGCGGATGCCTTCGACTGGGTCGTCAAAGTTGATCTAAGCCAAGCACACTTCACTTAACTTGTCCGAAACTGCAGACAGGTGCCCTGGCTTCGACCCGTTTATTCTCGTTTTAGCCATTAACTCAAAATTGATCACCTGTGAGACTTCAACGATCTCAATCTTACTTTGTAAAATGAAAATTTCAGTCGGTTCAATTTAATCGAGTTTTTTCTAAGAACTGTAACGCGATTCAAAGTGACAAAGCCAAAGTTCCTGTCTGCAGTTAGGACCAAGTGAAGTCCAGTGCGTTTATTTTAGGTTGACTTAGACGATCTGAACGAACGTGTCCTAACTTAACTTATAGATGAATTACGACCGCTGAAAAATCTAAGAAAAAATTTAGATTGGGTGAATTGTCACCGCAGAAGCGGTGAGTTGAGATGCATCTCAGTATCAAACATTGCCAAAAGTAGCCTTGAACTCAGTGATGTTGTTGCCATAGCCTATATAGGACACGCTCGATTGGGCACCTAAACTAAGCCATCGAGGCTTCACTTGTTCGCAACTTCAGCCAGAAGCATTAACTTTGTTACTTTGGATCGCGTTACAAGTGTTAGCAGCAACACGCTTGCGTTGAAGCGGCTGAGCACTCCACTTTACGGAACAACATTGCACATCTGGAAGCCTCAAAGGTAGGCTAATCGATTAAGAGTCAACGACAGAAACGCAATTAAACGAGCCAAAGTTTCAAAAAAGTCAAGCTCCGAATGCCATGGAAGCGTTCGATTGGGCAGCGAAGTTAAGTTTTTTAGGCTTGACTTGTCCGAACCTTTGGACAAGTGCCCATGCTTCAACTTGTGGATTCAAGTTTCAGTCGCTGACCCTTAACAGATTACCTGTGAAAATTCTTCCTTAGTGTTACTCCCTAAGGTGGATATTTCAGTCTGCTCGACACAATCGAGCAGCTGCGAGCACCTGCAACACGACTGAAAGTTACGAAGCTAAAGTTCCTGTCTGCATTTCCGGTCAAGTCGGCTTGGGTTAGGGCAGTTTTGACCACCGAATCGAACGTGTCCGTGGTAACGGAACGTCGGGGGGCTACTACATTATCTCCTAAAATAATGAAATATTTAGTAATTCTCAAATACATTGTACTTTCGCATCATCTTACATTGCATCACATAATGCATATAACACCATTCTCGAAATCCATTGCATGCACTGTCGTCCAACGTAACATTGCATCGCAATAAATTTCAATTTGCACCGCGTACAGTTACAGCATTTCTGAAACCCACTGCATGTAGGTACTATATAACATCCGTGCCATAGCAACATTGAATCATATCAATATTCAATATATGACATTGCCTAATTCAACGGCATCCCCAAGATCCACAATGCAGCATCGTCCATTATTAAAATGGATCCTTGTGAATAAGCGCAAATTCCACCGCTCATACAAAGTCGAGTTTTTCATCCGTTCGGAAATTTGCATATCAATTGGTCGGCCAAAAGCACCCTGATAAGATGAAGGGAAATGTATACCCGCCACACACAACATGGCTTCAAAACAGGTATTGCTTTAATTGGCTGTGACTTATTATGTACGAACTCATTGTTGTCTATGAGGCCTACCAGGAATCTGGGCCAGTTTCTATCTCACCTGGGCTACACTGATGATATCTCCGAGATAAATGGTTCTATACTTCCTAGAAATCTATCAATACCCTTAAGTTCACGCCACAATAAATGATTTAATCCACCTCACCTTCTTCTTGCGCAGTCGACATATTAAACCTTTAATATCAAGAACATCTTTCTGGTGTCAAAAGTTAAAAAAATACAGATTACAATTAATGTTGATGTTGCTCATGCTCGACATCACCTAGATCCTCCTTAGTTGATGTGACCGAACGCTTCACCCAAACACATCTGGTTTTTTCGACACAAGAAAAGTTCTTTACACTAAATAGATAGGTAAAACTCTCATATTAATGTACATATCTTCTATCGAAATTGTACATTTTCAGGGCTGATGGATCTCATTATGTATGTTTTGTTTAGTACGAAGAACTTTCGTCATTGATCGTCCCAACCAAAATGTTTGGTTAAGCTATTTCGTAAATAGAGATTTCTATGCGTTCGGCACAGAGTTTTTAGCGGTTTCGAACGTAATCGGTTGGCGGCCCAAAGTAGTTGCTGGAAAGACCACGATTAAACATTTGGACTAGTTAAAATAACCAGATTGCCTTTTCTCGATCGCCGTTAGCCAATCGAAGACGCCTTTCGTATTAGAACCATAATACAATTGCTGGTCTCACAGTTCAGCTAACACATGCATACAGAAACTGACAGCGTCCTGATGCTGTAATTTGCCACGGTCTTTCAGCGTCTCTTGCAAAAGCTGCAATTTCGTAGTAAAGATGGCGGCTGTCCGCCTACTGCCGGCAGCTGCTCTGCTTATGGGATCTCGGCGAGTACAGAAACGATATGGCCACTCTGGCCTCTTGTTTTAGTAATTTAAATTTTGCTGAACACACAATTGGTTATTCATTAACAATAGGTTATTAATTTTATTCATGTCTTATAGAGAGCCACCGAAGTTTTTGGCTGTGTGAGTTGGTTAATTCCGAGCTCGTTGCTCACAGCACAAAGAATAGTTTGAAAAGATAATAAAATATTAATATCTTACTAATTCTTCAACGTCTAAATAGGAAATCATTTTTGCATAATCGAACTATTAGAAACATGACTATGAGATTTCATGCAGACATAAAAAGACATATAGTTATACTATTGCTTTTATTATATTGTTTCACTGTGTAGATTATCTTTTATATGACTGCGTTAAGTAAACTGTTAACAACGATAAAACACGGAGCTACATTCCTATAATATGAATTTTTTGTGAAAAATGTAATTAAGATATTTATCATAATACATAGTAGCCGGGGAACTGAATACTTTATTTCACATTGTAGCCGCGGTAGAGTCTGCTGGTTGTCGCCTGGAGGCCTGGCCGTTCGGAGAAGCTGAAGCACAAGCCAAAAGGTATAATTACCATCGCATGGTTACTAGCTGCATCGCACACAGGGCCCTGCAGGGCCCGAGCAACTCTGACCAGCAGCCCTGGGTGCAGCGTGTATAAAACAGCAGGCACTATTTCCAATTCTCCTCGAGTATAGGCCATGGCTCTTCTTTATACTACGGTCCTTCATTGCTGTATTGGGTGTCACACATAGTTACAATAAACACGGGTTGCGTTCACCAAAGCAGGTAGCGTAGGCCGTAATTCGTTTTCTCCTCGAAAACAACCATAGATCTGAAACCAGTTACTAGGCATTGTTGGAAATATGCTATGTCTCAAAGCTGGACTAAACAATGGGTTTGCAGGGTTAATTTTTACTAAATAATAAATTGAGCCATTTTTGCCGCCTATTGTCGGAGCTACTTCAATATACAATACTATACACAGACAATAATATACAGTATCTGCATAACCGCCAGAGAAAGTTATAAAATTTTATTTTTTAGCAACAAGTAATAATCCAATTAGTACAGCTGCATCACGTAATCTTTGTGCCGCTTTTTGAGTGCACTGCTAAATATCGGATGAAACAAGTAGGTTAGAATTCCATTAACAGGAGACGCCAAGTGAAAAATAGTTACACTTCATCAACAAGCACGTTTAGGAGATTGCGAACAGAGCGTCTCACGCTGCATAATTTCGTTGAGGAATGAATGACCTGTAATATATTTGAAAGATTTAAGGATGGTTATGTATAAATAAATGATAGGAAACATAAGCAGCGAATCTGTGTACAGATATCTTGAAATTGTATCATTTGTAAGGTATCGTGCACATCACTGCAATTTATTAGTTGTATAGTATGTGTGCTGTATAGTGTAGTATTTCTATCTCGTTCAAGACGAAGTATTCGTCTCAGAATTTTATTTAGTATCACTTCGAATTTACGAATATAAGACTGACGGGCTGCATCTCAGATGATAATATTATGTACTAACAATGAATGAGGTAATAAATGAAAAGTCAGTTTTAACGAATCACTATTGACGTAATTGCACACTGTAGAGATACACAAATAATACCAAACACTTTACTGAGTTTCGGTAGTTGCTCTTCAGTATGGGCTTTGAAGTTCAGTTTATCATCGAGAATTAAACCACAATATCGTATTTGAAGCACCGATTCAAATTTTTGAGACACTCACTCAAACTTTGAGCGCGTAGTACATAGTAAGCGGATTAAATAAAGTAGTGACCAATTAAGGGAACAATTCCAAGGCTTTTTTGGTGCTACTGTATTTTCACTAAATTTTCAGGCTTTACGATGGGAAGATAAAGCTATACACACGGGATAGCAGACTGTTTCTGGAGCTATGTGTGTCTCCGACTCGCTCATTCCCCTAAGAGATAATCCAATTTGGTTAGGTTTGGTTGGTTTCAAACTTCAAGACTGAGCACTAGATTCACCGCTGCGGACTGATTTTCAGGCGTTAATTGCAAACCAATGACTCGAGAACTAGTCAAAAGCGTAATTCTGCGGGCTCAGAACGAGAGTTTCAGTTTCAGATAGGTTGAAGCTAATCGGTTTCGTTTATCTGGACGTAAGCGGCAGAAGAAAGAAATTTCAACAGCCAACAGGTTGAGAGTCCTGTTCGCTGCTGGCTAAATAATTTATTTCTTAAGTAACTTTAAGTACTAAGCACAGACCCTGTGCTACACAGACGTTCGATTTTGTATGCTTATGACTATATTATTATATATTGATACTACTATTGTTATGATACAATTTACACTAGTTTTATTTGGTCATAGAAAGAAACCAGCGAGCTGTACTGACGCTACAGCTCGAAATCATTGATGCATAGAGACAGAGAACTCAATAATTACTGTAACCCAGTAAACTTGCGTAGCGAGAAGCTCTTTGGTTTTGAGGCCCAAAAAACTATTTCTTAGTAGCAAATACGGGAGTACTACTCATACGAGATCTCTTATAGTCCTCAAAACTGAACTGTTACAGCTTACACTATTTGATAAAAATGACAAGTTTCATCTCTGTGCGTTCATCTTCCTTTTAGTGGAATATCAAATCCAGTGAACCTCAACAGCAATGGAGTACAGAGAAGCAGAAAAGGCGTATGTTTTCAAGCGTAGCTGTGACATTCAGAGGTGACCTCTACAAAAGGGACCTCATTCTGTTTCATTTTAGAGGTGTTGGTCAATTTCCGTCATTTCTTGGTGAGGTAATTTCCTAAGGCTAATACCCCATTTGCTCTTAAGAGTCGTGCCTTTAGACTTTGCCTTTAGAGGGTGGGAGTGTTGCCAGCTCCTGCGTCATTTCCTCTAGGTCCTTTGACTCGGTGAGGCTATCGATAAAAGTGCCATGAATGTCAGATTATGGAGGTGGTGGTAGCAACGAAACAGGTAGTGACCGGTGAGTGGTGCTCGCATCAGTTCCACTAAAAGGATTTCCGAAATGAAGGGTTAAACCTATAAGAGCTAAGCGGAGCCGGACTTCTAGTTCTTGAAATGGAAAATACATATCATCCAACTTGTATTGTTCATGTCATTCCGAATTGGAAGGTTGAATCTATAGTAGCTACTGCGATGATGTTTTGTGAAAAGGGAAATAAAGTTGTATTAAAGTTGTATTAAAGTTGTACTTCGTTTTAGTTTGAAGAGGTAAACCAACATATCTATTTTGCAAAGGGATTAAGATACTTGTTTCTCTTCTAAATATGTTTATTTTCAAAAACTAGGTTACACGCAAAGCAGCGACGGCACTGTTGGACTTCTGCATTTGGGGAAACCGTAATATCAAGCCAAAAGTTTCTGTATATTTCTTGATATAAAGGCCGATGTACAATGTGTGGCCGAGATGTCGTATGTATGCTACTGTCTTATGGAATCAAACACAAAATGAAACCGGTATTTATTGAGAAGGGAAGGGTGTTAACATCACTATAAGAAGTTTGAGGCGTGTTGGCTTCGCCGTTTCGATCGAAGTAATCTGATCTGATTAACTTTGACTTGCAGAATATTCAATTTTGAGAGCTCAATATGTCCATGGTGGATCTAAGTTCAGGCTCTAATTTCTCAAAGAGCTTAGGCCTGGGACAACTGAAAACTCAGTCTTGGAGTGAATTTTTGCACAATTTAATTACAATTGGATTACATTACTACCATCAAATTGGATGAATAGAAGAAACATCAACTGTAGCGAAAACGCATCATTTTCTTACTTTATAAATTATATTCAAATGTTGGATGAATGAATAATACGGAAGCTTCACGGAATTAATTGCAAGCAGCCAATTGGATTGGGACAGCAAATGTACTTTAGCTCGTACGTCTTGCGGCTAAGTACTATGTAATGGGTGGCAGCTCTAAAAGTAAAAATTCGTACAGAAGCTTAATTTTAGTTCTGAAACCACTTCGAACATGCAGAATACATTTCCAGTTCACTGCACGTTTTTATCAGCAAAACCAGGGCCTGGGTTTGATTTTATCAAACGTGCGTACGACTTCTTTAGTCGGCTTCTGATTACGGCGGTAATGATCCAGGTGAACGATCCAGAATCCTCAGACGATATCGCTCGGCTTTGGAATGAAACATGACTCAGCCTTACGCAGATCTTAGTTTTACCTTTCTGCACTTTTTTCATTGCTGTCGAAAGTAATGCTGAATGCGTTGTTGTTTACTCTAGAACTGCCCATTCACCTGTTATAATTTAACGAAGCTTGCCTTTGTCCTGCTCGTATCGCTTTGTGAAACGAAATAAGAAGAATTCTCTACCGGAGATGTTCACGTAAAGAACTCGCGCAACGGGAAGCATTTCGGAGAAAAATGCCCACTATTTTAGGCTCAGCTTATCTAGTTTCATGTCGCAGATTCGTATACGTCTTATGTTACCGAGACCTCCATTTCCTGAAGTTGATGCCTATTCTTCTGATCCGATTTGAGGAGCTAAAGATGCGATCAATGGGGTATTTCCTGGCCCGAGGAGGCTCACTGACGCCCCCTGGGGGCACCGCGCCAACTCCCTAGATCTATGTACGCGTGAGAAAATCTTCAAGTTAATCTGCATCAGATTACTTCCTGCCCTGTAGACTCATCGCTCTTCATTGGCCATTGTTCACATTTTTTCCCTCCCGTTTTGGTTTTCTAAAACAGGGTTCACACGATAGTTTTTGGTTGGTTTCCATCCATCAAACTCAGCGACCGATTTTTTTTTTTTGTGAACTAAACACAACTTTTTGTCTACCAAAAAAAATTACTAAAAAGTAGGCCGTTATGGCATCTGGCCCAGTATGAGCGTCTAGAAACTTCAGGATAACTCTTCAAATTCGAGCATGTTGGAATTTAGAAATACCGACAAAAGTTGCAGCCAAAGAAATGATGAGGTAAGGCTGAAGGTCGCAAGATCTAATGTCACCAAGGCAGGCGAGTTTTTGCGGAGCTAGACGACGTGATCACGCAACGTTTGATGTCTGCAAAGCTATCGCGGAGATGCTGACCTTAGCCAGAAATGGGGGGTGTGTCAGAGGAGCACAGGTCGTCTCACAAGAGACTTACGTCGATAGCGCCAGTGCCCCTGACGATATGTGATCGATAGCACCAGTGCCCTTGACGATATGTGATCGACTACAGCCGTATAATCCTGTGGGACCAGTTGTTCTATATCTGCAGCACGAACCTGTGCATTCCCCAGTTAGGGATGCGGTGTACTTGAATTTCTCTCTTTAAATGTATTTTGCAGTCGGACGCCGAGTCTCTGCGTCTCCAAGAAACTGCCGCGTAAACTTGCAATAAGTGAGCGAGCAGGATGCGTACAGGGAGTGATTTTTTTTTGTTCAGTCATCGCTGAATCATTGACTGTGCGTTAATATCCGTAATTACAGGTTGATTTGGACTACAATACTTCCCTTGTAGTGATAAACTTGTAAATAGTTTAAAAATTCTGAACATTCTTTATATCTTTGCTGCGCGTGATTATTGCAATATTGCTTTATGCATTTCTTTCTCCATCGCGCACGATGCAAATCAAACAAAACAATTTGTTTTCCAAAGGGCGCTCATTTCAATATAGGGTCCAAGTGAAGGCAAATCCTCCTCCAGCAGCAGTACTGCACCATCCGTGTCCTGGTACGTCTGAAAACGCGGAACAGACCATGATAGCTCGAATATATATATATATATATAGTAATTTCCTAATTACTCGTGGACATTTACTCAAATTAAATGTTATTATGTGTACAAAACTCGAAGTCGTACAGTGCCGATGGCGACAGAACATGATCATTTTTGCCTGAGGTGGGCACAAGCGATCCTTTGCGACCCTGCCACAGCAGCAAAACGGCCGGATTTCAGATGGCTTCAGTTTTTTTATAGTCTTATGGGCGGCTAGAAGTGGCCGCTAGGGCCACCTCCATCACCTTGTAATACAGCTAAGTGATGGAAGTGGATACGGATTCCATGGAATTAATCCTCGTTTACATCGTGCAAATTGTAAGCCGATCTTGTCTAAAGTTCCAGACCAGTTAAAACTAATGGGTTTAGCTCAACTAGCCCTCGCCGTGTAATAGATGACGACTCTATTAAGGCCAAAATTCATCTCATTGGGTTAACCATCTTTCTGATCAAATACCTTTGCCTATAAACAATATTTCCATTAGTATTATTCCAACCGGAAGGGCAGATTAAGTTACTATAGAAAGCGTTCACCAATTCCTTCCCGAAGCAAATAAATTAATCTACATTTCTCGTAGGAACAACACTATTGCTAATGTTGTACAGTCCACGCTGACAGGAAAAATGGTTAAGTATCCCCTGCTTACAGACAAAAACTTCGCCGGACTCTGCATCACCAGCTATGCGGCAACGATCAAGGATACATTATAGTAGTCTCTTTCTTCTGCAACAGAAAGTTTCGTCGCTGGAATACATGGCCTATTGAGAAGTCTGTGAACAATAAAAACTATGATTTACTGTTGTTTGTTTATCTCTGCTTTCTTCTGCAGCGTCTAGCGCCAATACAAGAGCTGTGTGTTGCATCATATCCGGTACTATACCAGCCATGTATATGAATATGCATGGAGAAATTCAGGGCTGGGTCCATCCGATGCTAGCTTGCGCTCTGAGGCACTCCACGTATAAGACGGACTTGCAAAGATCCTTACGATGAAAATTTACTTTGAATCAACTCTAAAGTCATTGCTGCAAATTTTGTTGTACATGGCTTAAAATCGAAAGTTCTCGTATAGGATTGGGCTCGCAGATAGCAATTTCCTTCCCCGAGAGCACGATTTACACATCGACAAACGAGTGGGGCACTGCTATCTACAGTGCATTATATTAGAAGCTAAATTAATGTTTCACTTTAAGAAAACAAGTGATTTGATTTTAGATAACAATCATGTTTTTATTGGAGTGAAGCATCGGGGCATCTTACGAAAAAAAGGTATCGAACATGAACAAAAAGACTAAATATTGTTCGAAACGAAAAAACTAATCAATCTGTACTCTTGCTTCTACCCACCGCACTGCCATATCGCTGTCTTCAAACATTCCAAAAGAGTTGTCTCATTCATCAGCATCACCCTCATCACTATCCCTTATCAGGCTGTCCCGATCTGTCCCTAAAGAGTTACCCCGTCCGTTTGTTTTGGCAGAAGACGACTTATTTCAGGGCTCGTTGATCGGACCATAAAGCCTTCCTGCCTGTCATGAGGCTATCCGCTGAGGAGTGGCTGCGATGCGGGCTGGTGCGAGGCTGCCCTTCCCCCCCCCCCGAGCCGAGTGGCGGTACATTTCTATAGGGTCCCTCTTCCTAGCGATGTGGTTTTATAACAAACAGAATGTCTGGGGACTCAACCTAAAGAATATCTCTATAAAGTTAATTTTTTGTATTCCATTGGAATGAATTTTTGTGTTTCGTTCGCAAAGTGCTATGCATGCAGTCTAGTGAAATTCCAGCACTTGCCAGTCCAACCTTACAGCAAGTGAGCTATTAAACTTTGACGCTAGCCTGCTGACAACATGTAGCGTTCAGTTTGAAAAGAGGTTTGGTATTTCTAATAATACTGACGCTGTGGTTGTTCCGTAGCCCTCTGATTTTTTTTATCTTGGCGTAAGGCGTGAAAAGGCACAAATGATTAGATTTAGTGCTAATTCAAAAGAATTTATGGTTTCAGAACCAATTTCAATTTTCATTGCCGTTGCCTTGCTTAGCAGTGGTATGCGCTTTCAGACTGCTTTAGTTTATTATTTATATTTTCTTCTGAAATGGTTTGGCCGCCATTTCTATTTCATTTTTTATTTGTTAAAGAAATCTAGCCATTGTGATAGACATTACCTGAATACTCCCGCAACAACTATAACTATATTATTACTACCTCTACCAGCATGTCGCTCACGTCTAAGGCAAGGAAAAATTTATTACCAAGAGAGTGGAACTCCTCAAACGTATACAGGCATATTGTTTTCGTTTTGTGATGACAAGCACTACAGTGTGCTTCTTTCCCCTACAGGCGCAATTAATTTTTTTTTATTAGCCAGCGCCACAAGAAACTGTGAAGTTAAACTAAAATACGCTTCCTACATAAATTTATTACCTTTTGTCACACCTTCCTGCTGGTCACTCAAGAAGGCGTTTACTACCTACTGTTATACTCTTCACGATAGAGAGCGCTGCTTGGGGTTTACGTTTCTGGGAATTTCAGTTCCGAGGGGTCTCCCTTTCAAGACCTTTCTCTGTTTCGACGCCTATTGATGAGCTCTAGTGTATCACAAAAGTTCGCAAAATTTTGCTTTCGCTGGCAGGAAATAACGTTTCCAAATCACCATTATACTGAGCGCGAGGCAGAAAGCATCGCAAACGTTTGTTAACATCATGTTACTTTCCTTAAGAAGTTAAAAAAATAGTACTTAATTTCTTAACCATCGTAATGCCACAAACTGCACCACAGCTTGTTTTCGGTTTTGCTTTCAGTGTCTCGCTACATTTTCAGTTCTATAAACCATTAAAATACCGCCAGTTGCGCGACACTCGACTCCACACATTGTGCTGTTTTGCCTGCAACATAATAAACATTTGAAGCTTTCACCTGTCGCCAGCAGGCCCAGGTCTCCATTCATCACCTCATCGTGACCACTCTCAGTTTCATCCGTTGCTGATCCTCCATTTAATCATTTTTATCCCGGGTCGCTTCATTATTTTGCGCATTAGCGGCTCTTTTTGCTGCTGAAGACCGCTTCGAATTGAGTGAGTTCTCTTTCTCTTGCTTCTCCTTCCTTTCTAGGGAATGTATTTAATAGCATAACTTCTATCCAACTTCCTTTCTACTTAACGTAGAGGGCAGTGAACAATACCAGGAAGCATTGACATCGGTATCGATAATGAATATAACTAATATATGACTTCTTCACGTGAATGATCACACGTCGTAGTATATCAGCTGAAAACGTATTCATTCAACACTTTACAGGCCTATTTTTGAACGTATAATAGACTGTTTTGTGATAAGCGTTACAATATTATACTCGCATTCAAACAATCCCTTATATTAATTTTAATCGCAAAGTTTTATTTCACTTTCATAAAGCGTTACTGCTGTAAATCTCTTAGCAGTTCAAAATACTCCACTACATTCATCTACATCTTTGCTGAACTTCGTCTTGTATGCTTTACTTTGTACCCCTACCTACGCTAGCCATGAATAATTGCTGCTGGTAATGTATATCTTTATTTCAAAACTTTTTGTAGGAGCTAAATCTCCTACAACCTCATCTACATCTTTAAGAACAGTAATTAGAATTTTTCTTTCTTGTAGCCTAGGGACGACACACCTATTGAAAATTTCGTTCTTATATACGATACCGAGAAGAGCTAAAATGCCAACTCATGCCGATAAGGCCGAAAAAGGCCTGGCCTGGTTGACCGTAGGGTCGAATCTGGCCTGCGGTTCGGTCCGTAAGGTCGAAAATCAACCCGGAGATGCGGGCGCCCCACTGAGATACACTGCTGTAATTGGCTCCGAACAATAGAAAGGTGTCAAGCGTGAAACTCTAATTGTTGGGTTGGGGCGAGCCCTCGGCATCGAAACGCTCCTCCCGACTTCGGCTTAGGAAAAGGACAGAGAAAGCGGGGCGTGAGACGGAACTGATATAAGCAGTGGGAATTAATCCGGATAGTCGAGGTGATGTAGATTGTAGAGTGTTGACGACGAGGGAAACATTTGTTGTACTATACTGCTACTTAAGTTAACTTTTTAACTACCTGCGTAGTACATAAACAACATTTCAATCAATATTTTTCCTATGAGAAGCTGACGTTTCAGTTGGTTTTTATAGATCAATACAATACAAAATGAAAGCTTACGGTCCGGGTATAGAACTTAGTCTATGTGACAAATTATGTGTTACGATAGGATAAGTCAGATTGGGTTACAACAGTTTAGGTTAGTTAAGGCTAGGTTATCGTAGATTAGATAGGTTCGGTTCATCTAAAATGAGTGCCTTGTGTTAGCGCATGTATTATAAAATCCTGTGGGCACACATTCTATACTACCCTAACAAAATTAGGGGCCACCATGGCGCTGCGCACAAGCTAAATCATGGCTTTATAGCTTCTGCGGTGGCTCTGATTTGGCAGCGCGGCACCGAACCTATTTAGTGGGCCGGTATTAGTTAAATGCGCACGTTAAAAGTACCCGTTTTATCTTGTGCAAAATTAGCTATTTAAATACTGGACAACGGAGAAACCGAAAGGTCCATTCTCACAGAGGAGGCGAAACTTAGGAGACACTGCCAATACACGCCAGTCCCAGATCAACACGTTTCTGTTTCGACGATTATACTCTAAATTTATAAGTTATGAAACAGGAATCTGCAGCAGCTGCATTGAGTTTCGTTTCACATTGGACACATTACGTTACATAGGCTGGAAGAAATAATACAAGTATATAGGCTGCTTCTGTAGTAAATATAGCAGATTACGAGTGTTATACAAATCTGCGAGGCTGTAAAGTCGCGGCAGGAGCTACTCCCGGTTCTTAGCGGGGAGATTTTTGAACGGGGTGACGGTCTACGCTGCAGCAACTCAATTTATGAGTACAATTATATACTTGATGTCTCATTGATACTGGTATTTTATATTATTATTGATAGTGGTATTTTTTTATTATTGATATTGTTATAACTGATAGAATTACTTTGATACTCATTTGTTGTAGGAAGTAAGTACTTGTGAACAAGTCATTGATTACAATATAAATAAATAGGAATAAAAAAAACATTAGGCACTTGAAATGGAGTGCAAAAATTGTGGATTTTCAAATTATTCGCTTATGCTATTATTTTCTATGAAGATGTTTTGAAAAATATTGCAGTACAGGCCCTCACGGTGTGGTAATGTTTTAGTAGCGCTAGTGAATGTATAATTTTGTTAGTGTATGTAGCCTCAGATTAAACGTCGTAAATCTTTGACATATTGATCATACACTTTAAAAATTATCATAAGATATATAATGACAGCTTTAAGCTCTCAACAAATTTCCAATTTATTACAGTAATACATCATTATTCGATGATGTCACTGTTTCGAAAGTCTTTATTTGATGACATTTTATTTCTTCCCAACAAATCTTCCAAACGACCACAGCACTGTAGAGAAAGTTCATTTGGTACAACGACGGACGCTGTCGGCGTCGTTGCTATCGTCATGAGCGAAAGAAAGTTTCGTCTCTAAACGCTCTGAGTGGACATCAAGAGATAATTTTTGCCCCATTATGGAAAGCCGAAGTCACGATGTGAGGATTCGGACAGCGGGTCCCCCGCGGTGGCTACAAATGGCGGTAACAAGCGGCTGTCTGGGAGCGAAGGAGGGACGAGGAGGGGGTGAACAAGAGTCGATGTCGTCAGGATAGGTGGAGTGCGGAAAAGGTTAAGTAAGGTTGACCTAGGTTAGGATATATTAGGTAAAGTTAAGAGCACGTTCGATTAGGTCGGTAAAGTCGATCTAGATTCTAGTCTAAACCCACTTGATTTGGCTTGTCTGGATATGCAAACAGGAACGTCAGCTTCATCACTGGGAGTCGTGTAGCAGGTGCTAGCAGCAGCCCGATTATATTGAGCTGACTTAAAGCTCCACTTTACGGAGAGCGACTCATGCAAGGAAGTCTCTCAAGTAACTGATAAAGTCAGCGACAGATACTTGAATTAACAAATCGAATGCCCCAAACACTTAATTTTGCTCCTCAATCTAAAACGCCCTAAGTGTTTCACCCATTAAATGTACGTTTCTGGCTATATCTAAGTAAAAATTTAGGCAACTCAGAAACAATGGACATGTTCAATCGGGCAGCGCCAAAATTTCGCTTTAGAAGCTTGACTTGTTCAAGACATCAGGCAGAAGCTGTGGCTTTGTGACTTTGAATCTTGTAGTAAGTGTTACAAGCGACGCAATTGCGTTGAACTGGCTGAAAATTCCATTTAACGGAACAAGACTGAGTTTTTAGAAGCCTTAAGGGCAACAAATTGAGGGTCAATGCAACAAGTCAAGCGTTGAAGGCTCTGTGTTGACGCCTAGTCGAACACGCCCTATAAATCGCATATGGTTTGCTTATGTCCCAAAAGTTGCCTAATTGCATTACGTTTACTTCGGTTAGTGTGTGCTCAGTCTGCGACCTTCCATTGAGCTACTTAGCTTTATCATGTCCAGAACTAGTCTCCTGAGAAACCGATCAGCTGCTCCATATGAAATGTGCATCATTCGTTAATTGCCAACCGATTACGTTAACGCATGAGAATCGGTAAAGCGTACTGATCCAAAGCTTAGAGTCGTTGACACAGCGATAATAGAGGAGGCAACATCACATTTGCGACAATGTGAGTCATTGGTTACCCTCCTCTTTTTTTTCTTTGAGTCTTTGGAAGAAACACTCGAACTGCGATTAAAGCCCATTCGTTTCCGTCCCAAATACAAATTTTCGGAGGAGCGAGGGCGGCATATGGTACAGGCCAGCAGTGAGCGCCTCGCCACGCTATTTCCCTCAGTGTTCCGTGGGGATTCCGCTTATACTAACTACATACTTTGACTAAGGCGCGAGTATCTGCGGAATGTCCATGGAACCGTGCAGGACTAGCGCCCTGTTCGGGTGTATCGTGTTCGGAACATGGTCGCCCATGCCGGCCTATAATCGCGCATGGCGACGGAGCAGTGCCGTGCAGTAGCGCCTCGGATCCTCCGCTTCGTATCTCAACTGTGTGCGTACCATATGCCGGCCTAGCTCCTACGAAAATTTCCAGTTAGGGTTGGAGGCTGTAAATGCCCAGCTCGGCAGTTCAGTCGGCGTCTTATGCTCTATCTGTGTTCTCTTGAATTTTTTCACCGGGATCCATTTTTATATGCAAGCGTTCAAGTCAGCTGTGAATGTTCATTTAAACAATATTTCTTAGTAGCTCTCTGGGTGCCCTGGGATTGCTCACAACTCCGCTTGGGTTCAATTACCTGTCCATGAATGCAAAACGTGTAGTTTTCATAATAATGATGATGATGATACGGAGCGGATGAGGGCGTGTTAAGTTGATTTGCTTAGTATTCATCCAATAAGCGAGAGTAGTTGTAAAGAATTTACAAAATATCGTTTTAAAGCAATATCAGAATTCAAAATTCTTCAGCAGCCTCTAGGTACATGCGTTTTGTTGTAAACACGGAACCTGGTCATGTTTAATTCAAAACTATACCGCCTCATAGTCTGCATGTAACCGTCACAAAAAATCCCAGTGAAGTTCATTGTTTTCTCAGGAATGCTGAGTGGGAATTGGACAGCCTCCTTCTTGGGACACCGCAGCGTGGTCACAAAAACTGCTCACCGATAAGCTACGTCAAAATGGTAGCTGGTTACGGCCGGTCATCGCTTCATTAGTTTTGCTTACGTGCTGGGCTGCAACAGGAGACCAGCTATATATTGACATGTAAGTTTGACTTCGGATGCTCATGCAAAGAAATAAGTAAATAAAAGGTGAACTTATAGCCAAATAAACAAAAAAGATAGAGAGAAATCACTTCTATTTATATGTATATATATATATATATATGAACCTTTTTATATGATATACATGTATAACTCAGAACATATTACTTTTACATCAATTTACGCGCTTGACGACCCAAAGACTATTCGATCGTTATAGAAGCGCTTATCATAGTTTATATAATGTACTTTTTATATTATTAAGCTTACAGGAGCATGCGAAAATCTCGATATTCTTCTATTTAATTTAATTTAAAACGGTTCTCAATATCGTCAAACTCTGCAGCCTCTTCTTAGCAGTGAAGTGTCCAACTTTTTTAAAGATTTCTTTTTCCGTAAGAATTGCATTGCAGCTGGGCCGTCCGCCACCAGAAGTGCTGCTTAGCCAAAGTAAGACGCCAGTTTAGCAATAATCTCAGTTTTTTCGTTACACACTCTGCTCAATAACAGCGTGCCGTTGTGGGACTGCAGCTGTGTTGTAAAGCATCTAATCGATACGCCCACTGTTATCGATAGAATCTAATCTGATTAACTTCATATTGACCAAAACTTCAGTCTAGATCTTTCATATTGTTCCTTCCCATCGAGTTTTAGGCGTTAATAGTAAATCGATTACGTTAGAGACTGTTGACTTGAGGCTCTCTGGAAGCTGGGTCCAAAGTGGTGAAGCGAATGTTGATGCTGGACTGCAGTTTCGGGCAAGTTGATGCTAGTCGTTTAAGGGTGAGTTCACACGTCATTCATATGAACGCGTCCGATCAGCCACTTGTCTGAATGTGTCACTGTACCCTAGAAATAGTAGAATTAGCGCACTGTTTTCTCTGTTTTATTTCGCCCCAGATATGAAGAGATATCCGTAACTTGGCTTGTGAAACTTGCAGAGAAAAGTGATATGACGGTTAATATCTTAATAACTTTTTGTGGCGTACTCAAGTTTGTCTTCACAACGACGCTACAAAACTATAGGACGAGCGGTTGAGTGAATGCCTTGATATGAATGACGTCTTAAACTCGGCATAAGAAAGATAATCTTGATGGAAGTGGGCGAATCAGGTATGTTTTACATATGCAGCACCTTGCTTATGTCAATGTTTATATGTTCACCTCGTACAGAAAGCGTGTGTAGTAACATGATCTATGATAAAAACAATATGTGCCTCATGATACTCTGCCATCTCAGTGACCTTTACTACTGCGGGCACCCATCATGAACGACTCATAGCCACATTATGAACTTCATTATGGAAATATATGCATTCAACAACCAGAACGTGTTCGCTGCAATATCTTGTGCTAGCCCAAGGCGATGAATTTGCATTAGCTGATAAAGTGAATGCAGAATTAATGTATTTTGTGCAGCTCCTGAGGGTGAGAATCTCGAAATCTGGTCAGCTTCTCTTTTTAATTTGCCCTTTGCCTTATGACCAGCAGGCTTACTTGTTGAGAACAGGCGTTGGGGATCGTTCATTAATACGATACAGCAATAATATTACCGAAAAGGTGTGATTTTATAACATAATTGTATTATATTTTCTTTCACATACTTATTTTATTTACTTATTGTTTTTGCTTATTTTTATTGAAAATTGTTCTCCTTTTATTTGCAATTAGTGGACGACCAGCGAGCGATCTTTTGTCTCCGTTCTGTCTGAAAACATCCATTTCAAAGGCACGTCCGGTTGGGTCGTAAAAGTCGATCTCAAACAAGCCCCCTTGACTTGGCTTGTCCGGGAATGCAGAGGGGAACTATAACTTCGTCACTTGGATCGTGTTCCAGGTTTCAGCAGCAGCCCGATTGTGTTAAGCTGACTTAAACCTCCACTTTATCGAAGAAGACTCAATGCAAGGAAGTCTCACAGGTGACTGGTCAATAGTCAGCCACTGAAACTTGAAGTCACAAATCGAAGCTAGGGCACCTGTCCCAAGATTGGGACAAGTCTCGCCTAAAAGTTTTAATTTCAGTGCCCTTCAGCCGCCCGCACATTGATACATTTACGATCCCATTCCATACTATCTCAACTCATTCCGTCCATCCCACCTCATTACTTTTATACCTCAAAAAACTATTATAAAAATCTGTGTAGCCTGATAATTTCAGTATTTGCTCACTTAAGTCAATGAAACCCTAGGGGTTCTTGCCCAGGCCTTCCCCACTCATTTATTTAAAAGAATGGAGTGAACAAGCAAGACTACAAACCCAATCGGAAATTCATAGAGATGTATCAGTTTCGTACGAGTACATAGTGAGGGGTGTCGAAAAACATCGGATAAGCGTCTGTAAATTTCCGATTGCGAGCAAGTAAGAAAGCATACAAACAAGCATACAGATCGAAGTTGCAGTGAACAGATAATAAAACTATCCATATTTGACCTACAAAGCGGTCAGTTTCAACTCTGGTTTTCATTATGCATTGTTCATTGCTGGATGGCTACACTTTCTTAGCCAACATCTTCACTTTCCTTGTGTTACAGACGAACCCGGTACAGTTATAGAGCAAAATACATATAATAGTAATGAGAAAAATTCAAATAGAAGTCGACACGAGCGAATTACTAATTACTGGAGCTAATTACGCTGACTGTTTTTGGCCAAAGCCTGATTAGTTTGATGGGGAACTAATTTTTTTTGCAGAAATATTGTGTTCTTGAGCCGTTGAATATTTTAGCCTTATATCCCTTTGCATTAATAAATAACAAGGCAAGCACTCCGAGAGCTAGACTTCCGTACAGCAATGCAATGCTAGATAAAATTTCAAATGGTTCATTAAAATTGAATAATCTCTTTATGTAACATTTTCAACAGACACTGTAAATATCATGAAGATTTGTCCGTAACTTTTTGAGCTGTGTTGCTAAAAATACAGCAAGACAGAGAGCTGAACAAACACACAAATGAACTGGTGGGTTATCACCAAAATTTCATCATATTCTATGTGATATTCCTAAAGTAGTTTCTGCAAATTTTTGGGCGATCTGCTCATAACTATTAAAGTTATGTTGCTGATCGATAGACAAATAGACAGAGTGTCAAACAAAACTCCGGGAAAAACATAACCTTCTAGCCGTAGGTGTATATTTTAAAACCAACTTGATCCTACAAACTTTTTCCCTTAACACTAGTACGTTACCCCAAATTAATCGTCAATTAGAAAAATATTGCACGTGAAAATTAACTTAACTTTAATACGCAGGCTTGCCTTGAGGTCCTCTGCAGCGCCACGACTCTCAGTAATTTATCTTCAGTTTTCAAATAATATTTTACTCTTACAAAAAACTTGTTTTTAATTCGTTTGCTCTCCTTGACTTCTCCTGTGCCTTTCCCGTAATTTATGTCTGATATGCAAAGGAAATTAAATATCATAGCATTTTTTATAGATTACTGTACTATCCTTGACTACTCCGCTGTTCAAATTTGAGTTTCCTTAACTCTTACAAAATTTTGGAACTTCCAAGGCGATTAAACAGGGCAACCAAAAATATTCTATTAGGGAATTTACTTTTCCGAAAGATGCAGCGAATGTTCCTTAATTTAACATTTAAAAAGACACTGTTCCTGATGTCCCTTGTACCAATGCTAAAACCCACCGCAGACGATAGTCTTTTGTTCTGTGTTTATCTTCACAGCCTTCGAATGCGTTGCTGTGTTCTTGTAAACAACGAAAAATGAACTCCTTTTTGAGTCGCCATTCGCTCAAAAAAAAAAAAAAAAAAAAAACTAACTAACGACCTTTGGTAAGCCAGCCGGCCAAGATTTTATCGAGACTTTTGGTATAGACACACGGTTGTGATTGCATAGACACCACGAAATATTCGAACTTTGTGAAGTAACAACAAAAGGACGAAAAACTATCGACTGCAGCCAGCTCAATCCCTTAATTTGTATTTGAAATTCAAAAAAGACTCCTCATGTATCTCAGTTAGCTGCGTTGGCTTGCAACTATAGATCCGTAACGTCCTTACCACCTATACATATCTCCCCTTCATTTATCATATCTTAAAATTGACTTAGCCTCTATCGGCTCATTACCCGTGACGTTCGCATGTCTCGAGACACACCTCAGTTTATCAACTTCCCCAACCATGCATACATTAATGGGTCCATATGGCGCTCGTATCAGTATTATATCGGCCATAAAAACTTGCATCATTGCTCGCAATGGAGCGCACGTGATGTCTGCCATAGGGGCGCATCATTCATAAAACTTTGTGTTAATTTTAGTACTGCCATCTGCATATCGCTCTACTTTTTTCGTTTCCGTCAATGTTAGCTGTAGCAATATCAGGCAACCAATTAATCAGATGAGCAAAAAGAGGGTTGATTTGCATGCTGCGTTGCGTACATAAATTCGTTCATGAAATTTTGTAGAGCAGGCGTTAAATAAGAGCAGCCAGGGAGTGCAGGGCACCTTTAAGAGAAACCAATTTTTTAGCTACTAGAGCACCTGAGAGCGCATACCTCCGCCAAGCAAAGCAATGTTAACGAAAAGTGCTTATTGATCCTGAAGCTAGGATTTCATCTGTGTCATCACCAAAATTTAGTGTTTACTGTGCGTCTTCGCAGTAGTAACTGCGTCTGTAATTTTCTTGAAGATCCGTCCATAACTTTTTGAGTTGTGTTCTAACAAACAGTTTGACAAACATTAATCAAACACGCAAACGGAGAAACCAATCGTTACCAAAATTTATTCATTTGTCTATTGACATTTCTAACAAGTCTGACAAATTTCACAAAATCTGTTCATAAATTTTTCAGTGATGTTACCAACCAACATAAAACAAACATGGACAAACAAATAGACAAAATGATCAGCAGGAAAATTTGATCATTTGCTTCTAGAAAAAAGCCCAAGAAATAGTGCAAATTTCAAAAAGATCTGTCCAAAACTTTTTAATGCTGCCACGAAAAAAGAAGCAGACAACCAAGCGAAGAAACTGTCGAACGGATCTTTCTCAAAAGTGAATAATCTGTTTCTCCTAACACAGCTAACAATCCCTATAAATTTTATAAAGATTCTCATAAACTTTTTGATCTATATTGGTGGCAGACAAAAAGACAGACATACAAACTCGACAAAAACATTACCTCACTGGCGGAGATAATAATTCAAGTTTACAGGAAATTGTGTTATGAAGCAACGAGTGTCAGCTGGTTGCTACTGAAGTGGGGGTGTTATGCAACTCCACATATATATGTATACTTTATTATGCATATTCAGGATATTTTTAATTTCCTCCATCAAGAAGGTTATGTGCTTGGCGAAGTTGCTTGTCCGTTTTATTTGCTTACCTCAAGATAACTCAAAAAAGTTATGGGCAGATCTTTACCAAATGTACAGGGATTGTTGTGAGGAGGAGCCGATGATTAACTTTTGGTGAAGATAAGGTCAACAGATTGTTTGTTTGTCTGCCTCTTTTTTCTTGGTATCATTACACAGAAAATTATAGGCTTATATTTATGAAATTTTCAGTAATAGTTGGGGCTGTTGATAGGAGGTGACCAAATTTTGGAGTTGATCTTTTTGTCCGTTTGTTTCTCCTTATGTGTTTTTTTGTTTGTTTGTCAGTAACCAAATTCAGAGAGTTACGAACGGAGCCTCGTTATACTTGTAAAAGTTGTTAGAAATATTAAAAGACAAAAATATCCAACTTTTGAAAATGTTTACTGATGTTTGTCAAAACATTTGCCAGAATACAACTCAAAAAGTCATAGACGGATCTTCAAGAAAATTACAGCTAGAAACTGTTATTACTGCCAAGAGGCACAAATGACCAAATTTTGGTGATGATAAGGAAGAAATCCTAGTTTCAAGAACAATTCCAATTTTTCGTTTACATTGTCTTGCTTGGCGAAGGTACGCACTCTCAGAGTGCTCTAGTTCTTTTAGGAACTAAAGGATGGCCTCTAACATTAGAGTATATAGTAATGCTAGTACGGCCATCCTCTACTTCTTAAAAACCTACAAGTAGTCACATATAGAGCTTTGCAGCACCCCCTCCCCCCTACACTTCACTACCTACAAGCCACCACTTAGAAACAATTCTATCAATCTATACTCATGTTAAATCATTCTAATAATTTCTGATATGAAATTTTCGACCAAAATGTAATATTGACGTATTAGAGACCAATATTGTAATTATAATGCAGCTACCTTCGTTTTTGGCGGCACAGGTGCAATAGTGAATCTGAGAAGGACTAAAGTGCCCTCGCAGTCAAAAATTACGGCGAGAAATTTATGATGATACATCTTCATTGATCCTATAGTTTACTCACTTCTGTAGTTAGGAAGAATGCACGACAACTGCGTACTCGACGTTTCATAAAGCCGTATGCAGACAAGCGACATCTTCGCTGATTTCAGACAGACAAATTGTCGAATTATCAAGTTTGACTCTACAGTTCAATGCACACGTAGCGGCGGAAACGTTTTTGCAGCGGCAACACCCTAAGGTAAAGTTTTTAGAAGTTGCAAGAAATTGAACATTAGATTAACAAATTTTATTGCTTCTTTATAAGCTCGTTTTTTTGGTGAACGTGCATAGTACTCAGCAACTGAGTGCTTTGTGCTATCTAGCAGCACTTTAACCATCAGAATCGTTGTAGTGCCGTTTAATACAAGAAAACGAGTTGAGCTGAAAATGTTGTAGCTACTTTGATTCTACAAGGAAGCGGATTGCTGCGTGTTGAGTTCAATTTTATTGGTTTATCAGGCTTTAAATCTGTTGAAAATAGCATGTTCCTATCAAAATAAGGCTATAAAATTATGGGATACGAGTGTGACTTCAAACTGCCGCGAAATAAAAGCGAAAATGTAGAGAAACGAGATCATATCTGACTGCGCTCTGTCATTCATTGGAATGATGGTTGCGCCTACGTGTGGACAGCAACCGGCACACTTGCCGCACAGCTTGTGTTCATTTTCGTGACTGAACGCGTTACAATGAGAGAAGTGTGAACTGGCTCTTAGATTCTTAACAAAATTTTCAGACGTAGCATTTCTGCGGCTATCATCGTTGTAACCTGGAGACCTGTGCTTTTCATGCTGCATATTGACATTGCAGTTACAATCGCCACCATTTACTCAAAGTTTTAAGAAAAAACGGAGACGTTACGTATCACAGTAGTCAACAGTTAATAGGAAAACTGGACTGTAAGTTGCTTTGAGTGCCTCCAAAGCTACGAAAACGATTCGCCTAGACGCATCCTGCTGAACTCGCTCTTCAGGCAACTTTTTCGCCGAGTCTGCTGCAGCATGTGTTGGCGAAATGCACCTCTCGGCAAGTTTTGCTTCTCGTCTGCATTGGTCACAAGAGATGAGTGCTTTCGGTCTCAGTTCATCTGAGCAGCACAGGTCTTCCTTCTTTTAGGTGACATGGGCAAAATGAATTATTTTATTAGCAACCACTCAAGCATTAATTAACTTGGATACCAGGGGCGTATCCTATATACGCAATAATTTGTACAACTTCAGTCGGTCTATTTTACTGACTCCAAGCGAAAAGCAGTTTTGTCAAAGGAAAAAGGAAAGTCGGAAAAACAGTTGCTGTAACCAATTCTCGTGCTCTTCGCTTGTCTCCGTACGTAGTTGTACTGCACTGTGAAAACTATCTTCTCCTTAGCTTCGTTGTTCATCTACTCCATTTGCATGCCGTGAACTCAGGACAAATAAAGTTTCTTTTTTTAGGAAAAGAGTAAAACAAGTAGCTACGAGAATGCAATGAGCATCTCTAGATACCTTCATTTCTTGGATGTCACCGTCTGCTAGAGCACGAAGAGCATTCACTGTTAGTGAATTAGTGATGTGGTGACTCGGCAGTTGTGGGCGTGCACTGAGCCTGGTGGAACTTGCCTTCCTCAGAGATGAGGGGGAGGGGGGGAGGTCGCGGTTCATTTGAACCTTCAGTCAAATTGGCGCTATAGTTCTTGATGACGCGTGGTCGACTGCAGCCGCACTTACTCCTCTGGGGCCAGTTAGCCTATATCCGCAGCAGCAACCAGTGCGTGTGGGTTTCCCTGTTGAGAGTACGGTCAGAGTTGATTATCTTTACTTTATTAGTGACTAGTGTACCTGGCCGTCAAGATTAACGGCAAAAATTTGTGATGATAGATATTGATCCCTTTCGTTACTAATTTCCTTACCCCACAACTGCTCAATCCTGCTAATCACACTTCTTTCTCACGTTCAGTAACACGAAAAAAACCCCATTCAGTTTCAGCTCGCAATCAAGCATCACTCAAGTTAATTTTGGCCCACTATCACAGAAACGACAAGATATATTAATCGATTTTTTTTGGTCAAGCAAAAAGCTTTTTCGCAAAAAAAGGAGAAAATCAAGTAGAAACTAGAACGCCTCGGTGGCGCGAGACCATCACCCGCGGTATAGGGGGTAAATTCAACGAAGTCATTTCTGATGAGCGAGACTAGAGCACAGCCGCATTCATTCCATGGATTAGCGCTTCAATAATAACATAGGAAAAAAAGAACGCCCCGTTCTCCAGACGATCAACCGCGGTGGAAAAAATTCAACGCCGTCATTTTTTATGGCCAGCTAGGACTAGCTTTTTGGCATGGGTCACACCTAGGTCAACCCACCAAAATCTCTACAAAAAACTGTGAAGATTGCTCAGCTCCTTCGACCACTTATTGGGTGGACAGATAAATTCATATATATACTTAAATCTTTAACGAAAACATTATCACCTCTCTCACTTTATTAGCGGGAGATAAAAATAATGGCTAAACGACACATCAGTTTTTATCATACTGCTCAGTAGGCTGGAGTGCCCGCGCTGTCAAAAATGATAGAGTAGAATTGGCGAAAACTCTTCCTCATTGATTATACTTTCGTTTCTAATATGCCTCTGAAGAATAGGCTACAACAGCCAACTGAAATTATCATAAGATATGAGTGCTCTCTGTTTCAATTTATCTGAGTAATACAGTTATTCTCTCCCATCGACAACATGCAAAAAACAATCAATTTATGTTAGCAAGCAGTACGACATTGCTGAATTTAATTTACCTCCCTGCGGCGCATCCTATTTACAGCATGATTGAACTTAGTAAATCGAAATTCTTGCGCTTAAGCGAAAACTACATTGTCAAAGGAAGGAAGCGAGCAAGCTGGAAAAAATAACTACTGTGTCTACTGCACCGTGAAATTGCTTCATTTGTGCTTTGCGCATTATCTACTCAATGTATAAGTCGTAAACTGATATCAAATATAGATTCAATGTATGGAGAAGGTAATACAAAAATCAGACTCCATGGCAGAGCTAAGAAAAGCTGTAAAAATCTTAATTGATCAGATTTCAACGTTGGCTTAGCAAGAAGTGCATTCAATTAAAAGAAGAAGAAGTCCAACTTTGTCCATCATCTGCAACCTTGTCTAATTTTTGCTTATTGATCGTCATTAACGCAACATAATTACAAAATTTGTAACCTGACTTACTTTTCGCTTATCTATTTCGTTAAGACTTTGGCATGAAATAAACAAATATATAAGCTGATGAATATATAAACATGTAAACACGCGACTGTGATCATTATATCGTTTGATGATGCATCAAAACTTACTCAACAAGGGTAAACTCACTGCTGATTTATCTCCTTATTCAGCGCATTCCTTAAAAGTGATAAAATACTCTATGATCTTTTTGACAGCGTCGTAGCATCCAACGTCTCATATAACTGAAGAAACTCGACGTACCTAGAGCGTGGCTTGGTGAAACCATAACAGATTTGACGTAGGTATCATGGTTACCAACTAACTTATCGAGTTACATTTCTGGATATCGCATAACTTATAGAGTCATTTCCTTCAAGGAGGCTGAATAGAAGCTTTTTGATTTCTTTGGTAACCACAATTCTGCTGCACAATATTTTCGACCAGGGTATCATGGCTAGCAATTTACCTACTCAATTTCTCCGAGTATCCCATAACTTGTACCCTATTAATATCAGTCCTTGTGCACAATGTTTTCGACGCAGTTATATGCGTGGCCACTGGATTACTCCGAATCTCCGGATATCTTATAATTTGTACCTTATTAGCATCAGTCCTGCTGCATAATACCGTCGACGCAGGTATCATGGCTACCGACCGGCCCACCAAACTCAACTGCCCACGAAAATAATTTTTTATTCGTCTGCGGCCGTGGACGTAACCGGTCAGGTGGCAGGTCTGCTGGCCGCAGCTCGATGAGTGCAGCGCACTCTGCTTGCCCCTCTGCATCCTGGTCTTTTTAGCCCCACGCTGCCTATCTGCTTGACTCTTTTTTCTTTTTTTTTTGTGTGTGTGTACAAAAACCTGCTTTCTAGTAAAATTAACGACGGTTGTAAGTTGAGAGTGAGGCTTCTTGCACGTCTAAATTCCCGTTCCTAACATGCTGATAACATTTACTCAGAGCTTTGCTACTGAAGAGGGTATACATTATAAGGGTCTTTCTTTGGAAGAACGTTCGACGAAGGGCTGTTAGGTTTAAAGTTTTTAAAAGAGCGAGGTAATTCAAGGATGTTGACGGTTTTGGAGATATCATGGGAAAAAAATTGGTAAAGATTGCAACTCTATACAACGACCACAGTTATTTTTCGCTAGGTTACAGTTGAATTCTGGTTATACATTGCAGCTGTGCTGCTGTTGCATGTTACAGCTGTGTAAGTGTTACTTGTTGCAGTTGTGCAGCTGTTACATGTCACAGTTGTGTTGTTGTTAGATGTTACAGATGTGCAGTTGTCACACGTTTCAGTGGTGCAGTAGTTACATGATGCACTTTTTGTGTTGTTTTTACACCTTGCAGTTGTACAATTGTTACATGTTTCATTCGTACTCCTTTTACCTGAATACAGGCTGAAGTTGTTCAATTGTCACATTTTAGAACTGTACTATTGTTACTTGCCGCAATTGTATTAGTCATATTGAACTGTCTCAATTAAGGGTTAAGGCCCCAAATTACCGATCAAAATGAAGCCTAACTATCATCACTACACGTCATCACCTGAGCAGAAGCACAAAGTTTACAATGATTCTTAAGTTTGAAAAACTTTATGACTTGCAATGAGTAATTTCGAAGGATGTCTGCTCGAACTACAAAGCTATTGTCATTATAATAACAGTTGAACAAAGTGCAATGAACACAATGACCGCGAAAAGTAACTGTGCTAAGATGCAACAAGTTTTCACGGCTGTCCATCCAAAATTGCCTAACTGGCCATTGTTCGGTACACGTGAACCATCAAGAACTATCAGCGAACTTTACAGCGCTTGGGTGGGCCACTCAGGGCCATCGTTCGGTCATGGATGATGCTCATGGAGCAGTTCATAACCGCAATCGTAGCGACAACTAAGAATTCGTTTGCTATTTAGTCTGTACTCGGAACCACCAAAGAGGACACGTGTACAACTGCTGTACGCCTTGTTTTTACTCGCTACTATCTGCATCATTCAATACAATGAGCCTCTTCTTTCAATGCCTCCTGTATACAGGCCCTTTCGCGGTGACATTCAATGTTATGAGCTTTTTCCTTCAGTCAAACTGATCCATCATTTAATCCTTAAGATTGACGTCAGTATTTGTCCGGTTACGTTAAAAAAATAATGATAATCAGATAGAGCAGTATAGCAGCGTCATTTTATATAATACAGTATAATGCATCTGCTATTCTTAATTATTTCTGTATATTTGTTCACTGCGCGAAAGTTAAAGATTATGGAGAGTGACTATCAGCTGCAGCTCAAGAGATCATATAAAACAAGAGAAGCACTCTGAGAGTGCAGAGTCCGCAGAGCAACAAGATAGCAAAAATTTGGAATTACTCCCTAATTTGATATTTACTACTGATCGTCACCAAATTGAACCAACCATTTCTCATTACCTTCCTAACAGTCACTGCAAATTTTATGAAAATCCGTCCGTAACTTTTTGATTAACGTTACGGCAAGATCGATAGATACACAAAAAGACAAACAGATTAGAGTAGATAGGCGGCAGTAGACGAACCAATAGGCCTATTCTCAAAGAGACACCGAAACTTACGCCCCGGCCCTCTATGAGCTATTGCCATTATGTTAGTAGGATGTAGAGGACTGGAGAAAAGAGAAAAAGGGGGAAGAATCCCTGCCAAAGAGACGATAATGAACTCACGCAAGCACGATCAAGAGCCGCTGATAGATTGACGGATCATTTGCAAATTTAATCTGCTCATTCTGAAATTCGTCGTTAACTTTTTGAGCCGCTAATATACATACAGTAAGACAGACAGAGACAAACGGACTGGAAAATAATCTCAAAAATTTAATCATAAGTTGCTCATGACATTCCTATTACAATTTCACCCCATTTCATAGAGATCCGTCTATACCTTGCCAACGACAGAGAAGCAGAAAAACAAATGCTATTAAAAATAGAATCACCTTGCGTGAAGGTACTTCAGTGATGGGATTTTGCACTACCCCAACTTTCACCGATGGTATTGACTACATTGATATTATGCGCCCATTTTTCTTTCATTCCTACTTGAGAGTTGTAGATTAAATAATTCTTAATATAATGTAATGAATAAAGTCCTTGCGACTTTCATAGTGAATTGTCAATCAAAAAAGCAAGAACTTGTGGGTTGCCTTATATTAATAATAACAGTTTCTAACTAGAGCACTCTGAGAGCACATACCTCCGCCAAGAAGAGCAACGTTAACAAAAAATTCAAAGTGGTTCTGAAACTATGATTTCCTTTTTATCAGCATAAAAATATCGTTATTTGTGCTTTTTAACAGTACTAACGGCTCCTGTAATTTTCTTGAAAATCTGTTCATAACTTCTCGACTTATGTTGCTGTCAAATATTCTGACAAACATTAGACAAAACACACAAACTGATCAACCGATCATCGCCAATACTTGAAGATTCACTCTTCGTAATACACCTAACAACTCTTGTAAATTTCATGAAAATAAGGAAATAATTTTTTGAGGTATGGTACTAAGAAAATAAGAGAAAGACAGAAAGAAACAAACAAACGGTTGAATGCCTCTTCACCAAACGTAATCATCAGTCACTCTTAACCTGCATAACATTCCCTGTAAATTTCGTAAAGATTCATCCAGGCGAACAGATGAACAGGCGAGCAGACAGACAGATAAACTCGACAAAAACATGCATCCTTGGCGGAAGTGACAAGAGCACGATAGATTCACACGTACAAAAATTAAATAAAGGATTAATACACGATGTTCGTAAGACTGTGGAACGGTGCAATGCCCTCACCAATTAAGCCAAAAACCGCCGCCTCGTCATCAGAGGCTGGCTGCATTGTCTGCCTGATACATCTTTTGTTCCAAGTTAGTACATGAATAAACCATTACGATCAGTAAATAAAATTTTCTATGTCACTATGCGTGTCCGTGCAAGAACTAAATTTCTGTTGGTAAAGTTTTGACTTCATACGCCAATTAGAGAACCTACATGCGCTGGTTTGTGCTGTAGACAAATCCCGTGTAGAGCCCAGTGGACTGTACAGCTGCAGTCGACCACAGATTATCTGAGCTCTGGAGTCATAGATGGAAGGCTCAGGGGATACCTGATAGCTGCGCCTCATCTCCTCGACATTAGGCTCAGGCTATTAATGAGATACTTGATCTTAAGCATCAAGATTTTTCTTCATGGTCTGGGAATAGAACGTCCGTCTTCATAACAACGAGCGAGGCAGCATCCCTAACCACAGAACCATTAGTGATATAGGTAAAGAGCTAAGGTCACTACAGACACGCCATGGCATCATTGCAGGGGTAGTGAGGTGATCCATCTCGCTCATCTCCGCAGGCCGACCGAGTGTTGCCATTGCGCGTCCAAAAGAAGCCAAAACGGCTGCTTTCCGTGACGTCAAGAGCGCCATCTGTCTTCATCTGATGACGTCAACTAAGGCTATCATTCTCTGTTTAGCGCAACGTGGGGACGCCACCAATTCATCAATGGCTGACATGTTGACAGAGCGACAAAAAGTTTTACGATTTCTGTCAGCACTGTGAACATTGTGGTTATTTTTCTAACCAAATAAGAAAAGGAATTATCGAGCTACAATAATGGATTAAGCTTAATTACTATGAGTCTCTCTCTCCATACATTGGACACATGAAATAATTATTTACAAATGGGATTGATGCTGTTCAGCTTTGCTGAAGGTGAGGCAATTCGTTTAGTGCTTATTTATTTATGTTTATCCCCGGACGTCATACGCTAAGCTGCGGGTGCGGCCTCATGACTATAGTTTTTCCTTTTCTTTTAAGAGTATCTAGCCGTGCAGGCTTTTCTTTTTATGTTTTGAGGGCAGATGCCTCGCGACCGTCTTCAGGACAGCAAATTTCAGCTGTGACTCGAGCCTCGTTCAGTTAAAAAGACTTTTGTAGTAGAAAAAAGTGCCTGGAACTTGTGGTCTTGCGGCCTTGTTGAAAAATTCAGGTCATCTAATTATTAACCATAAGTGACTGGATCGGCCCGCCCCTTCGTTGACTGTATACCTAAAGCAGATGTTCCAAAGCCACTGACAGTAGAGCCTCCAAAAAGGTTGCTAGGGCCACGATAGCTAGCAATCAAAAACTGCTGCAATTTAAGGCTGCCCCAGCTCAGTCAACACAACTTTGAACGAGCTAAGAGTGAATGAGATTGACTGAACAGAGTTTATCACGCAAACTCACGCTACTCTGTCGTTCCTCGCTGAAAGAGCACTTACCAGTAGTCTTAGTTCAAGTTATTTAGGTCAGAAAAGTTTACTTCCACATAAACAGAAATCATGAGCATTGATCCGTTATCCACATAGGTATATATTGTGAGCAACACCAGCTAATAATATGGGAAAATCACCTCAAAGTTCCGAAACAGCAAGAACGCGATATGTGAATTCATATATCAAAAGTACGCTTAGCGAGTACGTAGAAGAGATTCTTTTGAGCTTAAATAATAAAACTGTACAATATAAGGATCGAGGAGGGCTATATCGATCGAGGACTACCTGTAGATGGCATTTTTAACTTACAACTCTGGACGTAATATGGCACTGCGGTGACTAGGCACAAAGCCATTAGTTCCGATAAGCACGCTCCCCAGCACCTGTTCAAATGTTGACCGGGTCAGTTTTTCTACTTGTTTGCAAGCGATATGGCGCAATGCCTGCTGATAGGCCTAATGTAGTGGCTATCTCTGGTAAATATTGCGGAATTAAATCAATGTTTGCGATGCATGCGCAAGCTGATTGCTTCTTATCGGGTTACTTAATGTCATATCTGAAGAGAAAGGCCTGCCTGGCGTAAGGAAAAGCTATAGAGACCCTGGATATCTTAACCATTTCTCAGAGAAGTATAGGTTTGGTACGATATTTCTGGTACAAGAACTTTGAGCCCAGTTCCTCTAGCTGATTTGATAACTTGGTGACTATGATACCGACGTAAATAACTTATATCTGTTTGCAAAATTGTTATGAAACAAATGTATACATAATTATTTATATATATGTATATATATCGTATGAATTTATGCATCATATATATATAAATATATAATTAAAGATGAGCGTAATAACAAAATCTGCATAATTTTCGTATTAACAAAATCTGAATGACTGATAACCGAC
>LQNS02276621.1:2225629-2244745 GCA_001587735.2 Parhyale hawaiensis
ATTAGTGTCCAAAATTTATATCAATACTTCTTTACTCTTCGCGTGTAGTTCATTTATATATATATATAACACATGCATTAATAAATTACCTTGTTTTAACGCAAAATTAACCCGAACACGTACATTCACCTAAAACATATCCTAACAAGGCAATAGTTAATGAAAAATTTGCTCTATGAATCTGGAGGCTTCAAACCCTCTCGTAAAAAGCTTCGTATATAGAGCGTTAACTTTGAAAGCGTGGCAGGCGGACGGCCAAGAAGACACAATATGGAAAACCACCAGATAACTGCGGAGTTTATCACGTGGTCTTTAGCTTGTTTGCTCAGCCGGTTGCTCTCACTGTCCCCTTATCAGTATTACATACGAGACTTTCATTTGTTCAACTGTAAAAAGACCAGTGCGATTTTTACAATTTAAGCATCGAACACGTCTGACGTGCCTGTAGTGGCAGAGTGACTACAAACTTCACTTCCTGCCATTAGCAAAGCTTTATCGTAGGTGTCTCTTCTAAGCTCATGATGTACAACGTGAGCAGAAGATCGACGAAGAGGAAAAGAGGAAAATATTCTTCAGAGCAGAACAAAAAATAGAAGAGATAAAAATGGGCATTTAATTAAAGTTATTAGTTCTTACTGCCACTAAATTACGGTGCTCGTCACTATTCTTCTTTATTAACAGTACAACTGTTACATATCACAGTCATTATAGCTAGTCAAACTATTGCGTTCCGTGCATGCATTTATAAAAATGGCAGTTGCGTTATACGCTAGATAATGTTTTGCTTGAAAAGTATCTTAACGTCTAAATTGATATCTCCACTAACTTATAACTGTGATTAAGGATATCGAAAAACAGGCTGTTCAGAGAATATAATGTGAGATAAGCCCCACTTTTCCTTTCTTCAAGAAGGATATGCCAGATAGTGCAATCACAACATCCTACTCGAAGCCATTATTTGATTACTTACTTTACATTTACTACCTTTAGATATTTCACTGATATGAACTTGTAAATGCGTTAGCACATAACCTTGTCAGCTTGTGGGACAATTGAAACTCAAATCAGTTTTCTGCACTATTTTGATGGTCATGAAATGTTTCGATGACAATGTCGTCTGAAGCATAACGTATGGCATAATAAAGAAGTAACTTTCATCAACAGGAACACTGCATTCCTATATCAGTGCAACTGCCAAAACTTCATTACTGAATAGAGGATAATAATCATAATAAAACTAATAACTAGTGGCCCAGGCTTTCATAAAATGATGACAGAAATAACTTTTTCAGTGAAACGCAATTTTCTTCTCTCTTCTTCCTGATTCTGCTATGAAAAATATTACTCGCTTATTCTTCCTTGATTTTCCCAATTTTAGCATCGCGAACTCACACAAATAAAGCTTCGTTGTGGGAAGGAATGGGTATTCTGTACCCACGCTATCGCTACGAGTTACTTCCCTACTAACAGTTAGGGTCGCCACAGAAGCTAAAACCGCAGTACAGCTTCTGGGTGGCGCCGCGGTGGCCCCAAATGTTGCTAGGGTTCAGACGAATGAGTAATCACTTTTTACAGGTTAATTTTGACAGAGCAAGGGCGTCTTTGCCGTTAGCCAAATCAGTTTTTCCTATTATGTACCACTATCAGGAGAGCAGTGAGGCTCTCCAACCAAGCAACCAACAACAAACCAACCAACTAACCAACTAACCAACCAACCAACCAACCAACCAACCAACCAGCCAACTAACCAACCAAAAAATTGCAGTATTACACAGCGGGACCATAGTGTCAACTTTTATATTGAACTGAATGCTGTTCGGCTAGCTTGACTTGAGCATATCACCAGACAGCAAACAGGCAGTTGCAATTTCCGCTCAAAAGGACTGCGGATAGCAGGCCTGCATTTTCCAATCGCCTGCTCAACTTACGAGCGAACGTTCAGATCGCACGTCGTGCACCCACATAGCGTCGTACCGGCACAAGAGCAAGATGGTTTGGCCGCTCTCAAATTCTGTCCATTGATTTACCCGTTTCGCTTTCCTGTATCATGCAGCTGATGGATATCAGTTATAATTTCACTTCAAAGGTGATGGAAAACATTATTATCAAGTAGTTCACTTAGGCCAGACCGACAGAGAAGAACTAAGCATCTGGGTGCTCTGTTGTTGTCGCATGAGGCTCTTAGTCTTATTTAGGACATAATACTCGTGCATTAAAAGTCCATTCTCTGCCTTACCTGCCCACAAAAGCCTATCAAGATCAGCGCGCTCACTACTACCGCCCTCTCCGTATACAGGATACCGAGTGCAAAACATGAATGGTGGCAACGGTGGTAGTGTATAGTAATGGGTGGAGTCGTACGTATGTTCGTTCTTCAAGCGCACTTATATGTGCTTCGGATACATGAAATGTACGTAGAGTAGTTGTAAATACATTTGGTCATAACAACACGATAATGCTAAAATAATGTACCTTTGGGTACATAAATTAACCTTTGATGAAACCTACGAAAAATACCGCATACTGTGTGATTAATAGTTTAATACGTAGTATATACATATATATGTGTATACTCTATCGTTGACCACACCATACATTGACTGGACACTGGCCCCTATGGCAGATTTTTGTCCCGCAATTGGGCCTGACTGCACGGTGCCGCAGACGCATTTTATATGTTCTCCCATTACTTTTTCATACTTTGTTTAGACTGTATGACTTAATTTTTTACATTCAGTAATGACTGGAAAACCTGTACATAGTTCTGGCGGGCCCTATCCCTGCCACAATATATTTGGGCATCACGCACCAAAGGTTCCCGAGTGCCTTATCTGCAGGAGATGTTGCAGCTTGCTGCAGTTCCTGCTGACGAGGTTAGTTTTGTAAAATTAGGTAGGCTCTCTCCTTTCATCTTTCTGTCCCGTGAGGTGGGCTATCTATCGAGATAGCCGACCTGGTACGCGGGGCATCTCTAATCTCTCTCGTGTGGAAGGCCACAAAAGGGGCCGACCACTTGAGTGTCTCCTAGTATACTTTGCGCCTTGTTTCCCTGCCCGTAGTAGCGCACGTGGCCACCACGCCTACCCAATATGCGGTATCTGAATACTGCACAAGTACTGTAGTTTCTCTGCTGAAGCGCCTGAGTTGCGGCTACGGAGGTTAAAAAAATATATCATAATAACATACTTCAATACGCAAAAAATTCATAAAAATATTAAGGCCTGAAGCGTAATTACGTAGAGCAACTGTTTATGACATCTTTTCGTATTTGCAGTAGCATAAAATTATTTCCCGATATTTAATGAAATAATGTCTCATGCTGTGGAACAAAAGCTTCTAAAATTCATGGTATGCTCGTTTTGTAATGAAACGCCAAGTAAACATCTTATTAAACATCTTATTTGGTATACGCATTTAGCCACAAAATGCTTGCCGACGGTGGAAATGGAAGTCGTGCATCTGGCAGCAGCATTCACTCGACAGCTGCACACTCCAATAATTTATCCGACTGCTGTAGTTATTTTTATGAAATTCGCTTGAGTTCATAGGCATCTACCGATATATCACTAAGAGTCAATGATCAAATTTTTGTGATGATTTATTTGTTTGTTCATCACCCGCGAGTAAAGGAGCAAAGCGGAGAGAGGTGAGGCTTGAAGATTCAAGTATATATGCGGTATTTGTCTATATAGATATATGTTTGTATATTTGTGTTTAACCTAAAAAGTAGTAGGAGTTGAGCAATGTTATCAATTTTTTGTAGGGAGTCTGGTGGGTTGACTTAGATGTGACCAATGGCAAAAAACTATAATTAGCTAGCCATAAAAAATTACGGTGATGACTTTTGATGTTTCTTCACCAAATAAGAGGCAGAAAAAGTTGAGTCATAATAATAATTTTTTTTTTTGGGAATAAGTGAGATATGATTTAATTTAGGCAATCATGAAGTGATAAAACCTAGTCATCCATTAAATGACATAATGTTGGCAACCATGATATGATGTAACATAGGCACACTTGAAGTGATGTAACGTAGGCACCCATAAAGTGATATAACATGAGCACCCTTGAAGTGATTTAATTCAGGCAACCTAAAAGTGATGCAATATAGAAAACCATGAAGTGATATAATGTAGTCATGCACGAAATGGTGTAATATACATAGGCAGTTATGTGAAATGATATTGGCACTCACGATGCGCAGGTGTAGATGGTTCCAGTAACGAAAGATTGTATCGGCCCTAAATTGTTATGTTTAAATATCATTTACCGGCTGTCTTGGTATCTTTATCTCATAGTGCAATATGCGGTTTTAGTTCAGTGCTACCAATGTGGTATTAATACTACGAAATATATTTTCTTTAAAAAATGTCTTTAATTTCTGCACTTGCGATACTGTGGTTTTAATTCATTTTTTGAACATTACTGGGTTTTCTTAACCTCCCCTTTGTTGCGGCTATTATGATGAGATCTACCGCAAGCTATGCATATGTACATCTATTTCTGAGGTTATTGCTTCAAATCCGTCGCTGGAAAAAACTCAGTTCAGTGTGATATTAAAGTATATTACGTGTGGTATCTATAAGCCAATTTTTCTGTAAAATTTTAATATTCCTAGAAATTATGATGAACTATCAATTTTTCTTACATAGTGTCGGAAGGTACGATAAATACCGCCTACTGAAGATATATGATTGTGAATTTAGATTCCCTGCTCTGCAACTCATTCCTTATGGTACAACGAAGAAATTAATATTTTCTTGAGGTCTCTGTGATTATTAGAACTCATTTTATTAACCCAGGCCTATTAAATAGGCTCCAGGTCCAATTACGAGAGGCCCGATTTCAGTGTCCAGTCATTGTATGGTGTGGCTTATGACTATACATATTAGACTGCTCGTGACCCATTGGGTCACGCAAAAATCTATCCTATCCTAAAACCTACCCAAGCTCTTGGATCTTTGTTTATTCCCTATGTCCAATGTAATAGCGAAGATTATGCACATAGTGATAAGCAAGCAAGCAAGGAAGATTGTCTGAGTTTTAAAAGTATATAGATATATCCTTTAAGGAACTATTCAGCCAACTTCGGAGAGGTAACAGATCTCCTCACACATTGCCCACAATCACATCCGTCTTTTTATACTAGGTTTGATACGATTTACGTTTAAGTGGTATGCCGAGGCCACGCACCAAAATAGCACGCACAGCTTATGAGCGGTCGTGCAGCGTACGTCTTCCCGAGAGTACGATGAGATTCGTTGGCCAAGATAGCCCTGGAAAGTACTTAAATTGAACGACGTGCGAGATGAACGGTCACTCATAAGCTGAACATGCGGCTGCATAATGTAACCTCAACAGTAGGCAGAATTGGTGAACGTAGAAGATCATATGTGTAACAATGTAATTCAAGTACATGAATATCAATGATGGCATAAAATTATAACCAGTTCAGGGTTCTGATACCTTAACAATTTTTGTTGGCGCAGTTGTCATAGCGTTGTCTCTGCAACATTTGAACTGGTGCTATTCTTATGAGAAAGGAAGATTAATTAATGAGAGGAATGGTTAAGAGCACTGAATTCGCCAAAGAATAAACTCAAGGTGTCACTGATTGGTTCTTCAAGGTCGAGTTGAGCTTCAAAGAACTTAAGTCCGTTCATCAGACAGGAAATTCTGCTTGCCACTTTGATTCATATTGCACATGATAGTAGCTACCCGATTACGTTTGAGGTTGCTGAAAGCTCTGCTTAGCAGGGTCAAATTGGGTTTCCGGTAAGCTCAAGGGTAATCAGTTAAGGGTTAACCCTTGAGACTCAATTCATCAGGTCAAAACCAGCTCGCCTGAATGACATTCCGGACAAGGCAGACCCGTCGAGCTTAAAACTGCTAGCCAGTCGCTGATGTATTTCACCTTAAGCCTATGTAACGGAGCTTAAAATTATCTGTGGAGCTTTGAATAATGGACGTGGCTGCATCAGTTAATAGCCAATAAGCAGCATGATGCCAGCAAGTCACTGTTCCGGTATATCAACTTTGGATAAGAGCGTCCTTGAAATCCAATGAACCTTTGTTTGAGTTCTCCCATGCGCAGGATCAACGATGGTAGATAACCAGTGAACGATGATCTAGGTTCTTTAGATTAGTGAATGGTTATGTGAGTTAATTTGCCACCCTTTGTTCGAATACGTGGGCAGTAAAACACTTTGGTTATGTGCATCAAACCGCACTCTTCTCGCTAACAGCCAAAGTTTTGACCATAAGTAATATTGTACCCCAAGCTCTTTTTGCCAAGTTAATTTGGGTTTCACTCTCTCTAAGGCTTCCATATGGTATGAAATTTAATAAGCGATTGATAGAAATTGCAGCAACTTCCGTAGCTCTTCAAAAAGGTGATAGCAATAGATTGCAAACAAAAAAATGGCAGAGATTTGTTTATTTGAAAATATCCATACGTTCATTTCGTGATGGGAGCAGATGCGATGGTGAGATGTCATTACTGCGAAGCTGTCGTGCGAAGGTTTCCAAGCTCGCAGTCAACGTGCAAAGCTGCACGTGGTCCCTACCAATCCTTCCCGGAGCACGTCGTCAGGTCGGTATGGTGCTCTTGCTGCTGCAACGCTTGAGTGATCATCCGGTCTGCGGACGATAATCCTATTCCAGATCATAGCTGGGAATTGCTCGACTGACCTTGAATGAGCTGCTGTGTGTAATAGAACTTGGCTTTATGCAGGAAAATGTTTGGTAAACACGTAACGCTGAGGATGTAGGCCTTCGGTGTAATTTACCTTGAGAGCGCATCGCAGTCAATGTAAGGGAAATCGCGGATGATGATCTTGCAGGGTTCTTCATGGACATGCTGGCGAGGAGTTTACTTCTTTTTGCCTTATGATGCTAATTATGGAGAGATGAAAGCTTAAAGCACGCTTAGTAGTTATTTTTCATTCTCCATTAGCTTCTTTAGCACGATGTCTCTACAGTTTATTTTCGCACTTCTTTGGTAATATTCATATGAATCATAAAAAATTGAATATTTGTGAAAAAATATTGTTCAGATGTTGCGTAACTGTCTTCTTCTACAAGAGGTCATGATAGCACTGCTTGAAAATAACTGATGAAAGATCAAACTATTATTTTTAAATAGAAAAGAGGAGAAAGATTTGGGAACAGATACGTGAAAAAAAAAACATTTCGGTTAAAAATACGTCTTATTTTCTGCTGGTTTGACGCAAAACTTCATTTATTATTATTAGCGAGAAAAGCCAAGATTTTTTCTGCACCCGGTTGTCCAGTAGCCGTGTTGGTGACCGACGCGGGGTTGGCATCATCCGTATGAGGATCACGGAAGCGCGGGTCACCAACCCAACCGGAGATCTGTCCCTCTATAGTGCTGCCGCATCCTGGTTGTATTTTGGGATCACGGAGGTGCAGATCAAAAAGTGATGGGTGCGCCATAGACGAATTATGAAGAATTCTCGTCAGGAAATGATGGGAGTGTTGCGTGTAATATGTTCGTGAGTCAAGTTAGAAATTACAGCAGTGAGTCATGATCGAGTGACATGTGTTGAGAAGACAGGGAGGTCGAGAGTTGAAGTACAGTATATGTAAATATTAAGGGAATATTAGGTGTTGGTGAAAAAGTAACAATTTCCATTCGAAGTACCAAAGTGAGTGAACGGAAAATTATGAATATAAGCGAATTTAAGGTGAGCATTCTATTTGAGTCGGACTACTTAAGAGTAAGTACGTTGAGTCTATTTGAGTTCGTATTATGTAACTTTAATCATTATCTAGTTTAGTATTCTTAG
Source organism: Parhyale hawaiensis (assembly GCA_001587735.2). Lineage (NCBI taxonomy): Eukaryota > Metazoa > Arthropoda > Malacostraca > Amphipoda > Hyalidae > Parhyale > Parhyale hawaiensis. The sequence continues at coordinate 2,233,438 of LQNS02276621.1, forward strand.
TTCCAGAAGTTGTCATGCACTTGCGGTTATTTGTATCTTGGTCACAAGAGTCGAAGTCCGAAGTTTGCAGATTTTATCAATTTTGCCCTCGAGACTGAAACACAAGTGGCCGCAATGCCCACCTTTGATTGTTGGGTTTAATGACTTGGGGATCAGTAACGTGATGCGAGGCGACGCAGAGAGCTTTATGGAGAAACGGCAAATGATGTGTAATAACAGCAGCAACAATAACAATTCCAGTAGCAGTAACAACAACAGCAATAACAGCAACAACATTAATAGCAATAACAACAGCAGTAGCAACAGTAACAACAGCAGTAGCAACGGTAACAAGAGCTGCAGCAACTACAATACACAACAACAGAAACAATATAAGCGGCAACAATAACAGCAGTAACAACAACAGCAGCAGCAACCCTAGGTACGCGCAGAGGACAACACTGCTGCAGCAGCAGACGCTGCACAAACAGGTTTACGGTGCGAGACAGAGCAGGGACAGTAGGGCCCCGGGGCCATGCCCAGCCCCGGCTGGGGGAGGTTGTGGGGTGAGCTTGGACCCGTGCGCTGGGATGTGCTCAGCCGAGACGGTTACGTCATCTTGTTTTCACCTTAAGTAATAAGATGCAATAAATGGCTTCTGTCTCATATCGATTTTTTTTTTGTTGCATTGTAAGAAAATTAAAATGTTAAGTCATTTTTTGCTTGCAGTCAACGAAATGGACATAGTGTGAAAATAGAAAACATGTTATGACGGAATGCTGAAGTAAAATATTATTGTCATTGTTTACTAAATTATTTTATTATCTTAAATAAGAAAGTAACTTCATGTATGACAACTTTCTGTTTTCCAGTTTTTACGTTCACATACATATATGCAAAATTTATTTCTTTTCAAGATGAGCAAATCGAAGTCTATAGTATTTGAAGTAAATCTCTCAGAGATCACTATATAATCGGCATTGAAATCAGCTGTAAGCGGAGAATGATCAAGGAGGTACAGCGATTGCGAGCTCCCTTTATTTCTGAAAAAAATGATGATAATAATTATTCATTCTTTTCATCTCTAGCTAACAAATTTTCAAATACAGCTGTAATTGGAGGGAGGGTTGAGTGGTTGATCGCGCTAAGCGAATTATTTATTTTATAGTACTTAACGTGTGTTTGTGTGTCAGAGTTTAGTCTCAAATTTTCTACTCCCCCATCAATACAAGAGTTCTGTAAAGCCGAGAAAGTCTCTTAAATATACACCCAGCAATTCTCTAGTTATTATAGCAAACTGATTCAACGAAATATATTTATTTATATAGGCCAACGCTCAAACTGCTTCGTACTATAAAGGCAGCGAACATAGCTAGACCTCATAGCACCGGATTCGTCATCACAACCAAAAAATGTAAATGTGAATTGTTAAACCATTTGATTGCATTGACTAAAGTTTTTTCTATGCAACCTGCAACACAAAAAAAAAGCGAAAGCAAACGCTAACAACCCAAACTATGCATCATCAAAGTAAGAACGTAAAAAACACATGCTAGGATATATTAGCAAGTTTTACATAGCCAGCAATAGTTGGTCGAAATAATCGCCTGTATGTCAGAGACAGAGGTTAACCTGATTATAAAATATTGCTCAATAGTAAGTTGACTTTTTGAACTGAATTACCTTTTTGAAGTCCTTGTGGCGGGTGTACTTAACTAGCTGGAAGCTGTGAAAATTCCGTAAAACAAAAGCACTGTTGTCCAATGATAGTCCATACCCATATCATCCAAATTTTATCTTATCTAATATTGAAGGACTCTTGGGAAATTCAGTTGAACAGACGTATTATTCCTCAGTTATGATGCCTGCCCTCGGACTCGTATCATGCATACGAAGGGTCATAAATGTTCTGTAAGGCAGTGAATCTTTTACTTAAAACTGGCGAACAGTAGCAGCTTAAAATTGAACTTGACTTCTCGTATTGATCCCTTACCAGGTCATATCAAGGATACCTCAAAATGCACTAATTTTTCCATACCTGGTACTAATGAAAGCGTCACTGTCGAACTAAGTAGCTAACGGAGAGACAAACAAAATTATATATAAAGATAAAATAGGTTAATTCAGGGAAGTACGTAGAGTATTATGCTGAGCAAAGTTACTGAACATATCAATGTTCTTCTGTTTGTTTTCCTTCTCTTTTATATGCCCATTATTTTTCGAGTTTTAGAGGCTTATAGTTTCTACAAGTTTTATCGTGTTGCGTCACCTTGTATTTCTTACAATTGCTGTTTACTATAGGAAATAAAGTAGGATAATTATCTAATAATATGAACTATACCTTGTATTTTCGAACGAAGTTGATTTTCTTCGAACATTTTTTAAAAAATAACGGCTACCAGCACCACCTCCTGGACCACTACTGCAAATTGTTCCTAGACAAACTGTTCTATGCCGGCATTAACAAACTCTCGGTCCGTAAATTGGACTTCTTTCACTGACTTCCGCACTACAACGAAACCTCCGTCAGTGCAGTAAACTCTTTGAAAGCGTTCCTCTCTGAAGCCTACCCGCATATAAACTTCAAATTTTCCTACAAAAATACATTTACCATTGGATCCTACTTCAAATTTAAAGACAAACCCCCCACACCACTACAGTCCAGTATTATTTACCGTTACCAATGCCAGGCCTGCAGCGCCTCTTACATCGGTAGCACTGGACAACACGCATCCAGGCGAACAAGCTTACCACTTGTGAAACCCTCACATTCAGTCCCCCGCCTACATGTCGAGCAAAACAACCATCCTATCAGCAAGAACAACTTTTCAATCATAGACTCTTCCAACCCAATCGAGCTCACAACATAGGAGTCCCTCAACATCCAAAGAAGTAGACCTAGCCTTAATATTATGACCTCAGCTGTACCGCTGCATACTGTCCATACTTAGCCTAACTGCTGCCGACCGTACAGAAGCTGATATCCAGCCGTTCTTCGTAGTTCTGTTCATTTGCATTTCAGATCTCCCCCCGCCAGCATCCATGCTCCTCTCATTGATTTAGAAATAAAATAAATTTTTATTTTTCATAGGTTATAGGTTCGTTATTATTTTTCATGTTGATGGGATTATCTATCCCGAAACGTTAAAATTTTAGTAGCTATGTCGACTTCATATTATTAGATTACTGTTTACTTTTCTATATTCCCCTAAACACAACTGCACTCCCGTAAACAAATATTTGTGTCTGAGCACAGAAGCGTAGTAAGTTTGTTTGTGTATTGGAGCAACACGACACCGGTTTGAGGCACGGGAGACAGCAAGGCCTGCCATTGGTCGGTGCGCTTATGCTGACCAGATAAGCAACCGGTCGAGTTCGTATCAAGGATACCACAAAAAAAAAACCTGTCACTGCTCAGCAGGAGCTTCTTATGCGAAGACCACAAGTTGGCTTTGGTGGCGGTTGTTCCTCGAATTAAATTTTGATAGTTCAAAAGTCAGTTTGCTCAGGACCACCAAGCGCATGCAATATTTGCATCATAATGCCACATTAACATTCAAAGAGATGCCGCAGCGAGTAGCGGGTGATGCCTACACAAATTGCCAAAGACACGGTTGCAATTGGAAGACGAAATTTTTAAAAAAGTGTCTTGAAGTTCTGGCACAGAATTAGCATGTCACACACTTTCGCGTGTCGTAAAGGTAAATAAATGATACGTGTAGATTGGTTGCGTCGTGCCAAGCATTGGGTATGTTTGTTAAGTGGTGCAGGGAAAATTGGTTTGCTGTAAGTATTGTAAAAAAAACCGCTCGATGTTGAAATTGATGGAAGTTAGACTGGAACTGTTTTAAAAACACACGTCCTGAAAATAAAAAGAGGTGTGCGTTAAAATATATATTGCTCGTACTAAACTATATCAAGGTATGGTATAGTCTATACCTGAATTTATTGAGCACCGCTAGAGCTATACCTTCATATAAGCCAACCAATTGGTAAAACATTGTGTCAACGCATATATCCTTTTCCTCAAATAGATCAGAATTTCGCCCGTCGATTCTTGGAACAAAGAAAAATAGAAATAATGGATTTTTATCGAACCGAAACTGCAAGTGCAAGTTATTAACTACAAGCTAAGCAATAATCTACTTTTATGTAAAACTAAATTTACTCATGCCAGTAAACGAAACAAAGCAGGATTAAGTTATTTTTATTAGTTATAAAAAATTCAATTGTTGATTATTGGAAAGGTCTGATTAATATAACATAAATGTTCTTTATTATAATTATTATCACTTTATCATTATTTCTGTATTGGATAGGTTATGCCTTCGTCTCCCCAACTAAGGTGATCTAACAGAGGAAGCAGCAAGCGTTAGACAGTACGTCGATAGAAACGTGGAACCCATGTACGACGGTATTTCCACACAAGATCAATTGCTCGGAAGTAGTAATTTGGGAAATAAGAGGAAGAATAGAATAAGGTAAAGTTGGCGATAAATAAAGACGTCCTGAAGGCCTAGCTAAGATTAGTGTAATCAATAAGATCCTCCCGGGAGCTATGGTTAAAAATATCCATGTTATATAGATTAATTTTTTGGCCTTAGTCCATGGAACTAAATTTCCCACCTGACAGCTGTTTTTTAAAGTAATGAAAGAAACGACAATATATAAAAACTAGAACGCCTCGTGACGTAAGAATATCACCCGCACTGGGAGCAGATTTCATCGCTGTCATTTTTTATGGCTAGCTAATCCTAGTTTTTGGCATGAGTCACATCGAGGGCAAACCACCATACTTCCTGCAAATAATCATGAACATTGCTCAACTCCTTCAACCACTTATTGGGTGGACAGACAGATAAACAAACAATCAAGCAAACAAATATATATAGATACAAACTTAAATCTTCAACGAAAACATTATCACCGTTCTTCACTTTGCTCGCGGGTGATAAATACAATTAAATTTAATTCCCTGAGCGCAAGTAAACTTCCCCATCTGAAATCCATCGTCTCAGTTATTGGACCAAACCACGATGCAAAATCACCGCTTATAGTTTATTAAGCCCTTGTGCATGGATCCGAAATTCCCCGCTGAATTCCCCACTGTCAATTATTGGAACAAGGCACAGCGTATAAATGGCGCTGTGACCATATTGGAGTCAGCGAGTAAAGAGATATTTACACTGTCGCTGTGCACCAGACGCCCTTATTTATTGCCCTTCTGCATGTACCGCCGGCCTGACCTCCGCCCTCCCAGTGAAGCTCAACGAAGTATTGAACATGCGATTGTTCGGAACAACGAGTGTACCATTTTATAGTCAAACAAGAATGAAACGCAACCATCGCAGTTACCTAAACCCATTCTTAATACTGTTATTATAACTAGCGGCTCCCTGTAAAATTCGGAGGAACAAATGTTTCGTTCTTCCCTTACGCTGGAGCTGATTCATATATGGGTACCAGGTTGGATAATATATTTTGAGCCAGACGTCGGCACTTGAAGTTGAAATAAGCTAAGTCCGATATGCTTTACTTGTTGGGAACTGCAAATAGGCGCTTTGGCATCGACTCGTTAAATTTTAGTTTCAGGCGTTACTGTTTAGCCGATTACTCGCTATGCATCAGGAAGCTTAAGCTTGCTTCGTATTATGGAGTTTTCAGGAGTCTCATCCGTAACCGGGTTGCTACTAACACCCACAACACGATTCAAAGGGAACACACCAGCTCACCATTCTGAAGGTAAGACAAGTAAAGCCTTGTGGGCTAAGCTTAACTCCACCATTTAGAATCCACAGTACCGAACCTGAGCATACCTACTAATATCCAATGAGATAATGAAGCTTATAGATATCGGACGCATCGCAGTTACATTTTTCGCTCGTCATTCATGATGCCAATGGGACTAACACAGAACAGGACAGTCAGTGAAGCATTCAGACTGGGAACAACGTTCGTCCAAACTATAGCGACACACAAGCGTGAGGAGCACGTGCAGAACGCGATCGATATATGCAGAACAGGCCACACAACAACAGCAAGTCTTGGTACCGAGCAGTGTCGTGCGCCAGCAGGTACAGTTCCCAAAAAGTGAACACAAGTTCTCTAATTCTCAGGACATATCGCAGAGCATAAACAGAATGGCACGGCCATTAACTATTGACGTCGCCCGAGCAGATAAGATCCAGACGACGGACTCAAGGATATGCAGTGTGTTTATATTTGCTTTACAAACTGGCAAGAGTATGTGTGTGTGTAGTGCAACCTAGTCCGCGCTATAGGGCGTGTCCCGCTGTGGTCCCAGACTGCCTGGTGCGATGCCTTGCAGACGGCGTGGAGCCTCTGCGTTGCAGCTGCACGCAACGTTTCCATACACGCACACGCAAAATACTTTAGTGAGTCTGCGGTTTTTACCCTATTTAATAAACCCAGGCACCTTGTGGGCAATCGAATGCGGTTTCAGTAACCTTTATTTGACCGTTGCATTAATAATCATTCGTTACATGGTATCAAGTAACACAAAAAATTCGTACGGTTATTATAGTGAATTGTTTGTTACAATCAAAGGCAAACACTTTTTGAGCCTCCAAACGGGTGTTGGTATCATTGCCAAGTATATTAAGGAATCTAATTACTAGTCCAAATATGATTTTATTCCACTTCATTTGAGAGTCGAAAGTAATAATCATCATCTCCATTTTATTGAGTATTTGCCAGTATGACTTTCCGACATGTACAGACATCGATTAATACTAAAATTTAGTTATGGCATCTCAGACGTTCCAAGAGGTATGGAAATGCTTTCAACTCTGAAAATTTAATTTAGTGAAACTAACAATGACTTAGGTAAGAAATATGTAGAATAATTAACGCTCTAGCTATGATAATGCCTTAACCATGTCAAGCACGAAATTCAATTCAAAAGGGTGTTTTGGATACGCAAAGTTAAATTTCAGCACCGGCTGAACTCATCGGATAAAAGTTTCTCGCCCAAAGTGAGCGGATTGAAGGCTCTTCTAAGTTTGTAAAAATCGAGTCCGTGTGAATAATAAAAAGTCAACAATAGCAGATAATTGCACCGAGTGCGCACTCGAGTAGGCTGGCGGTCGGCACGTCATGTCTCGCCTGGAAATTGCAGTTAAAATATTAATGACATAGACGCAATCGCCTTAAGCTCCTTCATATTGCGACGGGTTTGCTGATCAATAGCATTGTGACTGAAGGACAGACCATTTAAGATAATGTATCTATTATCATTGTTCTCATTTTATGCGATGAGAAAAGGCCTTGACTAAGAAACATGCTACGTTGAAAAAGCATGTAATTTGTGCAGTTCACAAAATAACTTCTGAACTGAAATAACTTGATGGCTGGTTATATACTGTAGATCCGAAAATGCACCGTGTTCTGTATTTTAGAAATATTATTAATGCATTCCAAGTTGAAGCACCTGGTCTAAGTCTGCAGCGCACCACTGGAATGAAGACACCATTTACAGCCACTAACACGAACCTTTCAGTGCGTAGCATCAGAACCTATGCTCCGTTCTACGGCGTGTACTTCTGTGACTGCCACACTCTTGTATTTACTTACCACGTCTAAGTCTATATGCAATTTATTTCGTTAAATAAAGCACCCTTTACCCCCGCTACAGGATGCAATTAGGGATAATGGCCGATGCAGACAGTTGCTGCAAAGATGCAAACAAAAGAACTCGAGGATGCGTCTCATTCAAACCCGCGTGCGTCGCAGGACACCTGCCGTCGCTGTTTTTTCTATGTAGTGCATGCGAGCGACACTCCGCCCAAACTCCGGCATGACTCAACCTCGGTGTGGTGCTAAACAGGGGATGTCGCCCCCACCTACACTCGCGCTACACGCCGTGTGTGTGTAAAACGCACCGCCGAGGGGGGGAGATAGTGACCAATATATAATGCGGAAGCGTGTTCGATTCGAAAATCTGATCAAAATCACCATGGAGCCGTTAACTTGTCCAAAAGTTTAATCACTGTTCAGTCGTTAGCAGTGAAGTCGTTTTGCGATTATCGCCTGAAGCTCGGTTCACGGTGGGTGGTGAACCGAAAGTTCAAAATTGAAATTCCTCACAAAGTAAGCTCAGATGATTATAATATCTGGCTCAAAGTTAGCAAACTGGAGACGCTCGATATCGTACCAAAGATACAAAAATTTATTGTATCCAACAATCCTTAAATTGTGCTGCTGAAAGCGTCTGTCAGTATATGCGACCTATTATTACCTCCGCCAAGGAGGTTATGTTTTCGTCGTGTTTGTCTGTCTGTCTGTCTGACTGTTTGTTTGTCTATCTCTCTGTCTGTCACCAAGACAACTCAAAAAGTTCTGAACCGATTTAGACGAAATTTACAGGGATTGTTAGGTATGTTACGAGGAATAGATGATTAACTTTTGGTGAAGATATGTCCATCTGTTTGTTTGTCTGCCTCATTTTTCTCAATGCTCTAACTCAAAAAGTTATGGATGAATTTTTATAAAATTAACATGGGTTATTAGGTTTATAACAAAGAGTAAATGACCAAATTTTGGTAATGATCCGTTTGTTTGTTCGTTCGTTTGTCACTGTTTTTTTTTATGATTGTTAGCGCAATGACTCAAAAAAATATCGAATGTATCTTCATGAAATTTATAGGGGCTGTTAGAAATGTTAAAAGACATGATTGATTAAATTTTGTTGCAGATCGGTTTGTTCGTTTGCATGTTTGTCTCATGTTTGTCGTAACATTTGTTAGCAGTATAACTCAGAAAGTTATGAACGGATCTTCAAGAAAATTGCACAAGCTGTTATTACCATCAAGAGGCACAATTGATTAAATTTTGGAGTTTATAAAAAGAAAATTATGGTTTCAGAGCCAATTTGAATTTTTTGCTACCGTTGCCTCGATTGGCGGAGGTATGCGCTCTCAGAGTGCTGTAATTTTAGTTTTAATGTCAGCCCGTTTTTAGCTCCTTACTCTAATACTTTTGAACAACATAGTGGCCAGCCCAACAACTTCACCATATTTTTTTTAGTAGAGATCAAAGTTGTTATTTAGATGAATTGCTATTACTAACAATAAGCAATTTTTCTGAACATATAAAAAGAATCAGTTACTGGAGAAGCGCTTCTCGATACATATAGACTAGAGATGACACTGAATCCTGGAGTGACCTGAAGATGTTGGCCATATACGGTAATTATAAAGAGGAAAAATAAGCATTTTTGGAACCTATTTTCATTTTAAAAGTATGCTTGATGTGACTACCAATGTCCAAAGCACATCTTAATGCACTGCTCTTTAATCAAATGCATTTTTGAAGTATGTGCAATACAGAGTGAAAAGTTATTTGTACAAACGCGTGTACTTGAACGAATATAATCTTACCATACAAAAATTCAGCGCACATCTATGTCATTGCACGAAAAAATTTTTTCACATGTTTCAACAGCTTCTAATCTTTCTACAATACTTGTTAACAAGCAGTTTGCATGTAGAGTTCTTAGTAATCGTCACTATCAATGCCATAGGACACCCACTACATGGATCCACATGTAGTGACGTTTTATATATAATACTAATCCTATGAGAAGGACAATGACTAGTACTTACTTGTGAAACTCGAAATGGTAGTCAAAGTTTCACTACGAATTTGAATCAGCACTCAGTGATGAATTAGAAACATTTCTTAACTTTCTGGAAGTAGGAAAATGTTTGTATTTTCTCTATACAGGAGTAATTTTACTTGCACCACGTACCGGTATGGTTAGTCCACATCAACAATTTTTTTAGCGACTGTAGGGCTCCCATTCGGATCTCCCAAAGATTTTTATAGAAATTACGTTTTGTGGAGTAAGCGTCACAGATACTAAAGAGAGCAAATATGCACGCTACTTTTCTAATGCTGCGATGCAGCTTTTACGAGAGTTTTTTTCTCGCGCGTTTTGGTTTACATTTCTAGATATTATTAAGTCTTGACAGCTCACGGATCCACACCTTAGCATGCATGGTCAAGAATAGGAGGAAAACTTTTGGATTCGCTACTACATGCACAGTCTATGTTTTTAGTGAACGAAATGATACGATGCTTCTGAAAATGAAGAAATTGTTCTTGTGTGCCAAGTGGTATCATCCATTGCAAAAGGCTAAATTGATATTAGCGTAGTGAATTAGCACGCGCTCTATCCGCATTTAACGCCATTCCACAAACAGCAAGTGGATGACCCTTTATAATGCAAGTGATTATAATGTTGATTTCCTTAGTGCTAGATCTACGAAGTTGTTTTTTACAGCAAGGTAAAGAGCTCAGAAAGCGTGCCACACGAGGTACGCACAACGGACATTTAACGGTACGCTATCATCAGCACACCGGGTAGTCCTTGACTGGCTGCGCGGCAGCTGCTGCAGCGTTTCCAGCTACGCTTCCTGTCATTTATACGCTAAAGTTGAAGGATAATTTAAGGACGTTTTACTTTTTGAGTACAAATATTGTCCTCATTTTAGCTGTGGACTTCCCGTTAGAACTGCAATGCACGTAAATTTCAAGCAATCTCTAAGCAAGATTTATTTCAAATAGTAAAGTAACTCTAACTTGGTACAGTTCCTGCTATGTATCGTTAGGAATCGGGTGAAAGTTCCACGAAAGAAAATTTTATGTCTTTTAAGCTCAGTTAAATTTTTCAGCTAATTTTATCACCTTTAAGTTGATTTTTACGTTCAATTTGGAGTAAATAGCAGAGCGACATCCATGAACTTTCTTTCCAAATACTGTTTCCAAGTTGCAAATATTCCTGATGTAAATCTTGCTGCAACGAACAACACGTGCTTTTCTTATTGAAAACAAATCTATTTATTGACTAAGGCAAGAAAGTACTCTTAGAAGTTGAATACTTTAAGGGGTTGATGTTCAGTGTGCTCTGACACTTTTTCTATTTGGGTCTGAATTATACATGTTATGTTCGCAATATGCTCATAAAAGAGTTCTCTCGGAAAAGCATTAACATTTCAGAAGAATCAGTAAAAAAATATTTTTGTCATCGTATCCATTAACTCTCCTGATCTTCGTCTTTGAACAAATTTCAAAAGTTACCATGCTTGAAAAAAATACAAATTCTGATACATTGCCATACGAATTTCGAATTAACTTTGTTTATAAAAATAACTCACTTATTATGGTCCGTTGTTGAAATGAAATAATGGACATGCGGGATAGCTATTATTTGCGTGGGATATTAGGTTAACGTCTTTTCCATCTTCACATGTACTAAATTCAACGGAGATCTGAGGGTGTTACATTCATCTTTATTGGTAAATTCCTG
>LQNS02276621.1:2247377-2275491 GCA_001587735.2 Parhyale hawaiensis
CTGGGTTTCTCGGAATAATAGGCTAAATTGAAACGTCTTTCAGGAAGTATATTGGTCCTTAGAGGGCTAGCGGTATTAAGAATCGAATTTTCGGTACCGTACAATGATTGTTATATCAGAAAATGTACACACTATAATTGACAAATTCGCATGAAAGAATTCAGCAAAATTATCGCTGGTGCAAAAAAGAATAACAGTGGTGTTCTTAGTCTTATAGTTAGCAAATACAGAAAACTTATATCGTAAATTTGTATACAAGATCAGTACGAGGAAACTGCCGGGAGGCAAATACAGAGCGGGAGGGTGTTCCAATTCATTTTCTTGGTAGTAATCATCAGCTTTCTGCTTCCCCCAACCCTTAAAAAAATGCGTATGCTCCTCTCATTAACTTGTGCGAGAGCAACATCAGAAGTTAACTGATGGACGAAGCACTTTTTTACATAATGCAGAATCTTTTTTCATAAACTTACTTATGCCGGAGACACATATGTATTTCTACGCCCAACTGGTTGCTTGGAAGTGCAGCTCGCGGGCTTTTATGATATATACTTAAAATCGGTAGCATAGATACCGTGGCATAAATGACGTCCGAGTCTCGCATCCTTGCATCAAGTAGTCTGTGTAAATGGCTAGTGTGTCCCCGGCATAACACTGTGCTAACACAAGAAACTAGCTGATGCGCTAAGGCGAGCTTGCTTCGGCTGCAGGTGCATGCAGAGCGTCTCGATAGGAAGGCAGGCAGGCGCGGACCGTGAACGCTCCCAAAGTCCCTTTGTTTCGACGCATCCGCTCCGCCATCCAATTTGAATACTGACTTATGAGGTGGAACAAAACTTACGATGCGACGTTAGATCCGCCAATTTCTTCTCTGTGTGTTTGGCTCTCTCTTTACCTCCCTCATTTCCTTGATCTTTATGAGCCATCTCACCAATTTCTAATAATAACAATAATAGTAAAAAATTGGCAGTGCAAATCTCAACATAAGTTAATAATACATCGAACGAGTCATTTGTTTTTAATAGAAAGACAGTGGTATTTTATTAACTCAGTCACTGATTACTGCATGCAGGGTTAATCGAAAAATTGAGATATGTTTATGTAGATATATATGATATACAATGCAAATAATATACTATACAATTACTACTATTTAAAAGTTAGGTTATACTGGTTGTACGTGACAAGAAGTCGCTATACAGAAAACAAGTCCATGAACTTACTTGAAAGTAATTTCACACCATTAGTTTGCATGTTACGAAAATGGCTTCAGCATTTTCATTCGTCAGCTGTCTGTTCATCTGTACCGTATTTGAAATTTACGATTGAAAACCCCAGAACGGTTTTTAAAACATACGGATTTGAAACTTAAAACAAACTTTGGTTCATACGCTGACTATCCTTACAGGCAGAGTAATTATCTGAGAGCTGTGGTAAATGCTGGGAAAAACTTGTATTTGGAATGCGGTAATTTGATTGCACTGAATATCCAAGTCGCAAGTTTAATTCCGCAAAAGACAAATAGAGTTGTTGCACGATACTGCGTAATTGCGCTGGCGTTCGTTAGTTTCCCTGCATATTTACCTTATTTTATATACGGTGTAAGCGAACAATAGATAAACATACACGTACATATCTATACACAGTATGTACCTATTTATACCTACCGTATTACGGAACAGTTTTTTGTACAATCTGTCAATTTCGTGTACCCGTTTCAAGAATTCACCATGTTGTCTGCCTATTTTAAAACTTTTAAGCCAGTTTTGCTTAAATTTTTACAGTATGCGATGCAATATAAAATCAGTCATTGATCGTGTCGTCATATTTTTAAGCGTTTACTGGTTATTTTTTCTTCATAAAGTAAGATATGAAGTCCCGTTGTAGTACTATCAAATTATTGGTTTCATTCTTTTGCGTTTTTCCTTCGCCCAATTGCTATAAATATATATATATATNATATAGTTGACTCATAACTATATTATATAGGTATATTCTGGAGCATGCTATGAATGTATTGTTGCATGTAAGTATCATATGCAAGCTGGCATTATGCTGACCCTATTTTGCAACGTTTATTAGACATGCAAGAAACTCTGCTGTAAAAAGCAAACAGTCTATGCATTACAAAATAAAAAAGCTTCTACCGTATAATGAATGTGTGCTTTGCCATTGGAAAGCGATAAATATATGTCGACACTAAAATTCAGATATTTACAAGTGAATAGCTGAAGAATAAAAAAAATAAAACAATTGCTTTTGACTTTTAAGTTGGTTGCAGGCGGGCGGCTTAACAACTCGTGTCCGTCAAAGGCGGCAGGCAGGCAGGCATGGTTCCATTATCTGTCGGAGGTAAAGAAAAAAAAAACATGTTTGGAAGCGCGCACACACAGCAGCGTTGTGCGCATTTGCTAAGGAGGCCCAACTGGTCTTCTTTGCTAAACTGTCGGTAGAATTGCAAGGTATCAGAACCTTGAACAGAGAAGCAGGTAAATCTGCTCGAACACAAAATGGACTTATTGCAAGTGCGAGAATTTAATGAGATAAAAAGTTTACTCAAATGGTACGAAGAAAAGGGGCATAGAAACTGGTGGTGAAGAGTGCTCAACGGCGATGCATGGAATTTCTTTTTACGGTATGCAAGTGGGAAGGATTCTTCCCTGTACCACCGTTATACCATACCAAGCCTGATCTCACTATCAACTTTTTGCAACAACAACCGCTGGTACCAGCAACAAAAATAGCCACAACAATAACCACCACAAGTAAACTACTAGTATTCGTCTTTTTACAACGCTACCACTACCACTTATTAATTAAACATTATACACCTACAGTTCCAGCAGCCTCACGCACCAACCAACATTGCACAGTACATACAACACAATTGTACCATTACCGAGCATCCCAAATGGTCCACCACTTCACCACCACTACGTATTACCACAGGTAGCATTCAGCTGAACATAAACGAATATCATACTGCAACACCTCATCACCACCACTTCTTACCATTACCAGCTTACCAACACACCACCACCACTTCTTACCATTACCAGCTTACCAACACACCACCACCACCACTTCTTACCATTACCAGCTTACCAACACCACACCACCACACCACCACCACCACCACTACTACTAGTCACAACAGCGGCGTGACCAATGCACACGAAGGCCATACCCAAGGTATCGAGTTACGCAGCGTGCGCGTAAGTATATGGCCTCAATATATCATATTCTATATAATATTATGTTGAAAATAACAAGCGACGTACTAGGAGAGGCTGGAGTGTACAGACCTCGCCCTTTGTTTGCTGGAACTTCTTACCTCAAAGGAGAACCTATTTTGTTACGCTTGTTTGTGTGATGTAATAAATGTATTACCCACTGTATAATAAAATACAATTTGTTGGTCGCTTGCTCCCTCGCTTGATTGGTCGGTCCGTCTCTCCGTCACGATGTTAAAGATTTAGATAGGAGAAAATTAATTTACGGAATAACAAGATGAGGTGGCAGGAAATATGTATCCCAATTAAGTTACCACATCTAATATTGTGTGAGGAATATGCTCGAGCTACTAAATTTTAAAATTCAAATCTGTTAGAAAATTAGTTAAGTGCTATTTGACATCCTTTTGAGGGTGCTATACATGAAGGGCTCAATCTTGAATACCGTTTTCATTCCTGTCGTGTGCATAATGCATTCCATTTATGTTTTCCTCAGCTGAATATTTTCGTGACAGTTGAAACTTCAAGCTGAGCAGAGCCAAAACATTTTCAATCCTCAATGCCACCAAATGTCGATCAAGATAGTTCAAGCGTTGGTATCCAGGATACAGCATGAACTGAGTACTTCCGGTGAATTCTTTTGATTGAACCATATTTTCATGATGCTACTTAACTTTCAAACATTTCGAAAGCGATGTTCGCGCTTTTACTTGCAGGAGGGAAATTTTCATTTATATAATGGAAAATCAACTCACAGGTATGAGGCGTATATTGCAATAAAACTCGAATAATCACCAAAAACAATGAAAAAAGCTGCATTACGAAGTTTTTGCTATCCCTTTTGACTGCTGGGTACTCTAATAGTTATTATAATGGAAATATTTACGTTTAAATAGTTATTACCTTCGCCAAGGAGGTAATATTTTTGTCGTGTGTGTCTGTTTATCTATCACCAAGATAACTCAAAAAGTTAGGAACGGATCTTTACGAAATTTACTGGGATTGTTAGGCATGTTAATAGTAACAGACGATTAACTTTTGGTGGAAATCCGTTGATCAGTTTGTTTGTCTGCCTATTTTTTCTTAGTGCCATAACCCACAAAGTTATCTACGGATTTTCATGAAATTTACGTGAGTTTCTACGTTTATTACGAAATGTAAATGACCAAATTCTTGTGGTAATCTGTTTGTTCGTTCGCTTGTTTGTTGCTGTGTTTGATATTATGCTTGTTAGTGCAATAGCTCAAAAAGCACTGAACAGATCTCTATGACATTTACAGGAGTTGTTAGTAATGTTAGAAGAAATAAATGATTAAATTTGATGCAAATCGGTTGGTCTGTTCGTGTGTTTGACTTATGTTTGTCAAAATGTTTGTTAGCAGCATACCTCAAAAAGTATGAACTGATCGTCAAGAAAATTGCAGAAACTGTTAATACTATCAAAAGGCGCAAATGAATAGATTTGGTGTTGATACAAAGAAATTCATGGTTTCAGAGCAAATTTGAATTTTGTGTAACCGTTGCCTTGCTTGGCGGAAGTATGCGCTCTGAGAGTGCTCTAGTTACTAATAAGATGAAGAAAGACTACATCATTGTAATTAATATGTTCATTCAAATCGTAACTCCATGTACTGAAATTTGAAAGTATTAAGATAAGTTTCTGTGCTTATTGTATTTTAGTATGACTATCATTAAAATTTTTGCATTAATCTAAGCCAGAACTATGATGGTAGCTTTATGGAAATTTAAATTGAGAAGCGTTGCCCTAAAGAAGACTGCCAGTCAGCAAGTTGAAGCGTCAGCAGCAGAGTCCTATGAAAGTACATAGAACTTTTCTGATCTCTGCGCTTATAAAATCATCATCCATTTCGACCTAGTCTAGTACGTATTAGTCAATCTGTCTCTAAAACGCGTAGAGGTAAAATTCAATTAGCTTATATATAGTTAGGCGTGTTTCGTATAAAGTACTAACAGGTGGCCCAAATAAGTCCTTATTTTGAGTTATGTTCCAGTTTAAAAATAGGTCAATATTATACAAAGAATCGAAAAGTAACTTCATAAAATATGGATGTGTGCATAAAAGAAAACTGAATCGGGCACAGTGTTTTAAATGGTCTATTTTATTTCTTGTAAGTAGTCCATAGTTAACATTAAAAATTTGTTTTTAAAGCGAGACAAGTTTCCCCATCACTAACGTTTATTTTTAATTCTATTTGTACTCATCCTAGTAATACCAGGTAAAGAAATACAGCCTGGCTGAAAGAGAGTTAAAGGGAAGCATGTTTGTACTTTCCACTATAGATGATGTGGCTGCAAATTTTAAAAGAATTGCCCTCAAATTTCGAGTACACTGCATTTAAGAGGGCGTGCCTGTCTTCACAAGTCTTTTCTCCTAAACATGGGCGGTGAACGACCTAAGTTATTCAAGCGCCGTGGTTTTGGCTTCACCAGCCAATAATTAAACGAGTAATTTGCTGCATAATCTAGGAGATGTGCCAAATCCAAACCCGTAATGTAATTTGTCCTGTTTCTGTACACTGGCTCCGAGCCATTTTTTTCTGCATTAATTTTAATATTAATCCATTCCAGACCTGAGCTAACTCTAATATATTCCATATGCTGAATAGCTGATGCCATAACGGTGAGGGATCCCTCCTTGAATACGACGATCGGAGGATCATAATGTCGCTACCAAATACTAAGACAACGATCCAAAATAGAGCTGCAACATCACATTATGCTGCGCTGCGGGGCTGCCTTTGCAAACTTTACAGTCCGCCTCGGCCATAAGTTTGTCCCGCAGTGACAGTAACAACATCGCTCAGGATAGCGGAGGCGGCCGCAGAGCTTAAGCTTGGCAATGCATTGGGCTGCGCTAACCAGATCAGAGCTGGGCCCTTGCAACCAGTTGCGGCCTCGTTATAGGAGTAAAAAAGGCCGGAGGCCTCAGACGTAGCTTTTTTTTGCCTTTCTAGAGGCCTCAATCGCCCACCTCTACTAAAGAATAATAATAATTTCTAACGGTATATTTAATTCACCTGCTATACTGTTCTATATCAAAACTGGTGGAAACAGCAGCATTTGCACTTAAACACTCACCTGTAAAAGCGCAATTGAAACAATTTTGTGCACTGTAATAGCTGTTTAGCGTAACTTAATGCAGGAAAATTAGCCCCTGCTCATGGTAGTATTTAGTGTGATATTAGTCAGATCAGAGCAGCCCGTCACAACATTGCAAGCTGTCCGTCAATATCGTAATCATTATTTTTTCCCTATGTCGATAGTGACAGTGAAGTAACTACTCAATAATTACACGTTCTTCCACAAAAAAAAAATCCTCAATTGTCAACAACTTTCTCCTCTGATACATGTAGACAAGAACAGACTTTCTTGTCATATATACCGCTAGGTTTTAGCAGTTGCCGACCACACTTTGCCCCTCGTGAAGTCCCAAATTCCTTATGATCAGTAAAAGTCAGTAGCTATACGTAAGGAACTGGAGGACCACCCGCCTCCGTCGTACATTTCATCTCGTTAGGACCAGCCACACCGTACCTACCATCCAACGCTAATTTCCTGCTATCGCTGTTCTATTATTGCATTTCAATAGCCTTCAGTGCTGCCAATTTGAGCTTCCTAATGCAAATGGACCCCATCAGCAGTCCGGTAAGGTTTAATTCATTGCAGAATTTGCATTGGCTTCCCAATGATTGTGGTAAGGTAACGTGCGCTGCTGATTATCCCAGAGATCGCTATCGCAAACTTGAAACTGGAGCTGGAATTCATCACAGTAATCATGGGGCCAAGGAGGTTTTTATACAAGGATTAAATTCAAAGTAGATCCGATACAGTTCGATGACTCTTAGGTAATAGTCTTGAAAGGAATAGAAACAAAACATTGTGATGATGGTCAGTCGTCGAGTACATTATTTTTGCTGTGCCGCCAGCATTTCCCCTTCCATTTACAGATTTCTGTTTTGCCAAAGTTGGCAATTTTGTCAAATAACACGTTTGGTCTCTAAACAACCAGCGCCATGTCTGCCATTCCGGCCAGGGCGCACTTACTATATGGCAAATTCTCTTATTTTTCTCAGTATGTCTGGCCCTTACCAATAAAAACTAAGGAAGTTGGTAGAAAACAGGAAATATTTTGCTGAAAAGTTAACAAAAATTGCAGTCAGACACCTGTGTTACTCCTACGTGAGATCAATGGCTGAATAGAAGAAGAAACGGCTAGAATTTCGGATGATACGTTATAAGAATTTTTATCGTTATCGACTTCGGTAGCTTCATATAGATAAGCCAAGCCAATCTCATTAGCTTTAAGCTGACCGCAAGTTCGGTGACGTGCGGTCGAGTTTCAGGTGGTCATACAATTCAATGACCATTGAAATGCATGACCAATGCTCATGACCAAAGTTTTGGACAAGCTTTAAAGCTGAAGAATTTGATGGAGCAGCTCCTTATTTACTTTACGTATTGCAGTATCAGTCATTGCTGGGATATATCACATTTCTTCTACTATAGATACATACGTAGCTCATCGGTAAGACTAGAAATATGTTATTTTGTCATTTGCTTATCGTTCTTTATATACAGTAGGTTTATATACATGTAGTGCCTGCTGCTCCCAAACTAACACCTCCTGAGGATCTGTATAAACAGAGGAATGCGTTGGGCCCAACAATCACTTTTAATGTTTGATTTCTGAGTAAATTTGGATTTCAACATTCCTTACGCTATCTGACGCAACCTACCGCGGGATACGTTCACTCTTTTAGTATTTGACGCATAACCTTGGACGTTATTAATAAATTAATTAGAAATCTTCTTTTTTAGAAATTAGATAACGCAATTAAATTACTGTATAAGACGCATACTCAGTGCTTTTTGAATTTCTGGTAAAAATAGATATATTCTGTGATGAGTTTACTGCTCAAGGAGCAGCCATTTAGTATTTTTACTGTAGATGTATTTGTGTATGAATAACTAATTCTCAATCTTTTCTCTAAAACATGACTGCTGCCAGAGTTTGTTATATATGATCGTAATAAACATTTCTTAATGATCATAGTACTTCATCTTCGTATTTACTTCAAAAGCCATGCGATAGATTTCGCAATTTTTAAAGTGGCTTCTGAAGATAACTTTACTGTCTTATACGACAGAACCACTGAACTACATTTAAAAATTAAAAATTGGCATAGTCTCTGGAGCATCAACGATTTGTGAAAAGGGCTTATTGAAACTGTCATATGCTGGCGTACATTCCAGGAGCAATAGCCCATGGAACAGCCGACTGCTATATTAACACCGAAACTTTCATGATACCTATTGCGGTTCGAAGTACAGGGAAAAAACCATCAGCAATGAACCCTCATCTAAAAAAGGAGCAAGACTGCTGATAAGATCTCACTGAAGACGTCATATTAAATGTCTAGCGATAGATACCATTAGGGCTCAGAGAAGCTTTAAAGGTCAGCAATATGGGTGATCGTCGGCGTCATTGAGAAACCAAAACAAAGGATGCAGTAGTGGTGTGTCTCCTTTATCTTTTCAACCGTCCATGCTTGTCGGCTTTCAAAATACATATTGTATCCTTAAGTAAATGCATCTTCTATATGCAATGGAGATGTGCACAAAGAGTACTGATATTACCGATAATGGGGAACATTATCCGGATATTCTCTCCTCAGTTCGTACATATCAACAGCTGCTAAAACAAGACGAGAAGTAGTGGTAATTAAGAATAAAAAAGTAGATTGCAATGGTAATTTATTTGTTCATCCCACAGATATTGGGAGTAAGGCTTTATGCTGCTCATTCATTCGTCCTATAGCTCCTGTGCGAAGAAATGCCGAAGATGTTATCATTTAAATAATGAATACCACAAGGATCACTCACATATTAAACCCCTCAAAAAGAAAATAAGATAGTATCAGTTGTGCATCTATCATGACTGTTCTACAAACTTATTCCAAATGTTTCCGAGCCTGTAAAAGCTAAACCCTGCTTAAGAAATTATACTGTTAAGGATCTTCTATCAGCTGGAGATTTACTCTAATAAATAACAATGTTATAACACAGTTAGTATCACACTTTATAGTTAGCAGCAGTCGGCAATCGACAATGGTATTAAAAGAACGAGCAATTTCTCCAGCCACACTGTCGGTTTTGCAAGCGCCTTTAATGCTTTAAATATTCATGATTGCCACTACTGTGTATGGAAATAGGAGGTGCTGCTCGAACCGGTCCACTGATTGAATTAGAAAAAATTAATTGAGTCTTTAACCAACGAAAGTTTTGCATGCACGATTTGACATGTCGTGCTCCGGTGAGCCCCCTACAGACTGCTTGTGAGTCAATGCTAAAGATCTCTCCTATTGGGAATCCCTTATATTTCGAGCTATTTCAAGAAATAGCTCGAGATTGACTATTACACTTGAACTCTAATACTTCCAAGCATAGCTCTACAGAGAACTAGCTTTCTACAAAAATACATATTAACTCAGAGATTGATGTTCAGAAAAAAAATAGAAAACAATTTTTGGAACACGGTAGGAGACCAGGAGTTGAGGGCTGTTTGACGCTGCTTTCAGAGCAGACTGAAGTGAGATGTGCTATACATCGTTAAGGATAGCTGAATTAATAGTACTATGTGCTTATGTAAAATCAGGATCCAACGTAGATAGATACTGCATAGAAGTGGTAATACCGGCAAAAACGAATCGAGAGCCATGAGTAAACACGATGATTTTTAATGTGCATGCTAGGTGATGGCATTGTGCGAGCTCGAAAATATGCGTTGTTCTATTGGATGTTAAGAAGAAAGGCGTATAGATATGTTATTTAGGCATCCTATCTTAAGTAAAACTGAAACACAGACATTAGTAATGAATTATGGTCTTTGTAGCAGCTTGACTAAAAATTTTATTTCACTTTGCATCAATATCATTAGTTTCCTCGATCCAGACTGGGATATACTAGATTTACTGAAAAATAAATAATTCTTTTATAGAATGCATGCAGCGCGCACGGTACGGACTGACGTAATCGTAAGCATGCATTTCGATATTGCATTTATAAACGTCGTGCTGAGATGCAAGCGTCGTAAAGTTTTAAATGCGTCCCTTAACTTCACAATCAAATTAGCAAGNGCACGGTACGGACTGACGTAATCGTAAGCATGCATTTCGATATTGCATTTATAAACGTCGTGCTGAGATGCAAGCGTCGTAAAGTTTTAAATGCGTCCCTTAACTTCACAATCAAATTAGCAAGCCCGTCGTAAATAGCTGCGGAGAACTGGCCACGATATTCAGTCCTGTGTCGGGGCAACGTATATGCTCATGGCGGACATGGGGGAGCTGTGCAGCTATTGCAATGTGCTCAAAGTGGTCGTCCTCTTGTTTGATAATAAAATATTACAATCATGGCTTTCATTCCTTCAGTCTATCATGTAGCATAGACTGGTTACTGCTCACTTGTGATATAAGCTTAGACTTTTATGCATTTCTTAAAGTTTTCTGTAGTTTCTAGAGTTGGAGATCGTCACATCTACGGTGATGTGACCAGAGAAGACCTGAGTCGCGTTGCAGTCACAACCCAGTCAGGGTACCGCAACCTTGCAAATGGCAGCCCGAGGTGTGGTCGGTGCAAGTGGTTTCTGATAATTGCGTTTAGAGGTTTCCGGGTTATGTTGGCAACAAGCTCTCCGAGTGACGGGCAGCACTGCATGGTGCCACACGTGCATGGTACCCTGGAGTTGTGATTGCCATATGACATTGCGGCTCAGTAAATGTTCCTTCTGTGATATATATCTTTGGACTCTCTGTACACACGGAAAAATTCTTTATTAGTGTAATAAAATGGTTAAATCAAACACCTTTGTTTCTGAGGACCATAAGGAAAACGTGCTCTGTTGCAAATTTAGTACACACAGTGAACTCTTCTGTTAATGTACCAAAGATCTGAACCCGTAATATTGTATTTCCAGTACTAAGATATCTAGTAATGTTACTGTGCTATATTTAGCATTAAAACTTTTTTATTGGTCCTACCAATCAAATATTATTGGTTGAACCATTCAGATACATTAACTAGAGAATTTTCTGTGCCTAGCAGCGGTGTAGCCTACCTTTGCTGTCCTATATGTATNCTGTACTAAGATATATAGTAATAATAGTGTGCTATATTTAGCATTAAAACTTTTTTATTGGTCCTACCAATCAAATATTATTGGTTGAACCATTCAGATACATTAACTAGAGAATTTTCTGTGCCTAGCAGCGGTGTAGCCTACTTTTGCTGTCCTATATGTACGGCAATAATGATGTCTTCTGTTACCCACCACACACATAAATATGAACAGCCGTCAAGGTCCCTAACGAGCTCTGGTCCCGCACGGAAATAACTCCCATGAATTGCAAGCTGATGGACGGCCCTCAGAGAATAGGTCCACCAGATGAGCTTATTATAATTTAAGTTGGGAAAATCCTTAATGTATGCAGATCAAACATATAAAACTTCTGACTGAGGTCCGTAGCAATTTTATTTTAGCGTCCTCATTGCTACTACGCGTAAAAAAAAACAGTACTTTGAACCATCTTCTAGGCAATACCTTTGCTTACATATATAGAATGTGCCGACTGGTTGTATATAGAGTATTTCTGAAGGTAGCACAGTAGGTTTCGGTCTGAAATGCTCCAAGGCAATGAGTAATTTTTTGTTTTGTTTTGTAAAACCTTGAGTTCGAGTAAAGATATGTTCGTGTAGCAGGTCATTCGAGCTATGGGTCACTACTGTACTGAGTCCAATTAAAGACGAGAAGAAAATCTTAAGTTAAGCAGTAAACAGAGAGTTTCTACAATCCTACGGATATATATCCTAATTATGAGAGAAAGAAAAACATTATCCAGGGCGTTATACTTCTACTATTTAATTAGCAAAGAATTAGAAGACACGGAGATAAAAAATAAAGCAAGAGTTTCGTTTTGCACTGAGCTTAGATTGCTTACAATGCATCACTTCAAAGCACCTGACGCCCCTGCCGCTACCACTGTTCTGTCTTACGCTCATTTTCCCGTACGCATTGTGTTATGAAACGCACTCCTGCCCTATCTAGACTCACCCAATCTAACTGCTTTAATGACTTCGGTAACTAACGCTCACTTATCCATCTTCATCTATGAGGTAATAGTTCTTTGGTGCCGGGGTACAGATGGAAAAGACTTGGAGCAGATCGCTGGCCGGAGCTTCAATTCCTTATGGCTTATAAGCGTCTGGCAAACGATGGGACATTTTTCAAAGCCTATCGTAATTAGCCGCAGTGATGCCTAAATGTACAATTAGGTGCAGGTACACTGGCAGAGCCGGTGATATTTCTCTCAAGTTTCTTCTCATTTTAATTTCCAGATACCCATGCCCGCACGCTTCGCTGAACCCTTGTAAATAGATGGGCGTAATTTCAGTCCGGCAGGGGTACTTCAGTAAGGAAACACAAGAGAATCACGCAGAAGCCACAAATAAATTGAAGCTTTATCAAACGTCAATATTTACATTTATGATGACTTTATACACTCTTCAGTGATCCTAATGTTGATGGTCGCAGTGATTCTAGTTCGAGTGAATCTATTGGTTTCACTCGGTCGTATTGCTCGTAGAAATAAGGGTGAGCATCAAGCAACACCCAAACAGTTACGTAACAACTAATTCAAGGAAATGCTCAGAGTATGCAACTAAATTAGTATAGTTATATTGTATACGCTTCTAAAACCACTTTTTGTGTAGAGTAGGCTGTGAACATGTTATGATTGTAATAATGAATATTCACATTCCAAGATCAGTACTGAAATACGTGACAGTGACATAGCACTGCTTCTGATTTATGGATTGAAAGAACGCAAAAATGCTAATGCATCACTTGGGACAGTTAATCCGATACATGACCAATAAGGAAAACTCAAAAGCACATCAAAAGAGTGTTTAATTTGTGCCTGTTAATGAGCTATGGGGCGCAACATGAGAGACTGCAGGCAGCAGCCATCCGTCTGCCAGGCACTGGGGTTGTCCAACACAGCTCCCCGCTATAAGATGGACGATTCTGTGATATGCGATCGCGGTGAACTTGATTACCATTCAGAACAGGTGCGTAGCATGCCAGGCGAGTGAATATTGCTTGGCTAAATGCCTTCAGCAGCTGCGCCAACAAGCAACTGGATCTTATAAATAGAGATGGTCTGTTAAGTATAATCAATCATGTTGGCATGGCTCGTGGAGTTCTCCTTGGTATGACGGCCTCTGAACGTGGTCTACATAGTGAGCCTGGTCTATGGCGATAATGAGTCTGTGCTGCTGAATGGTTATTCAGTTAAGTAATAGAAATTTAATATTAATGAGAGAGCCGAGGTTGGCTGGCTAAGGCTAAGACTGTATTAACACTAATGTAATAATCTCACAGACACTGCCTGCTGAATGTTGCAGATGACAAGATTGTACGGTTTTAACATAATAGTCTCTGACGCAATTTTTATTATTGTTAAACCTTGGGAAGTTGAATTAAACTCCACTGCGTATCTTTTAGCGTAGAAGACATTTGGTAGCAACCTTATGGAGCGTTATTGGTGCACTTTAATCATTAAGCGATGGAAAATTACAGGAATCTCACACATAAGTACTGAACCACACTATGGAGTGCATATGCTGCTGGGATTTAGTAGTTCTTCGTGCACAACTATATTTATGCACATACAAATATTGCTATGACGAGTATAACGTAGATAAAGGTATGTCATACACTCACACCCCACTTCTGGCACAGCATGACCACTCATCAGAACCATCAGTAGCATAAATAAATCGGTATGTACAGTAGCTGGTATTACTCTTCCTTCGGACCCTCGGACACACGCATGCTGGAGATCATGCCTACAGGGAGATCGACCCTGTAGGCACTTTCCATACCATGCAGTTTTCTCTATGCTACAGTGGGCTGACAATTTATGCGTAGAATATCTTGGCTAGAAATTCATACACGTGCAAGTTCGAGTACAAAATTTATGCGTAGAACTTACGAAAGCAGCTAAGTTGGGCGTGTCATTGTAATAGCGTGCGCATGTGTAATATAATCAGGAGCATAGACTGATAAAAGAGAATCTAGAATGCATGCCATCTGTTGCTATTGCAATAATCTAAACTGCAGCTAGAAATTATACTGAGATCTTCGACACCATATGAATTAAGGCACTGGCATTAGTAATTGCTTTCAGACACTCAACTTTCACCGTGAAGGTTAAAGTATTCAAGAGACAGTTAATGTTGCATTTACATTTGAAATCGTACAAGAAAAAGAAAATTAGTTTCAAAAGGGCATAAGTGCCCACAGTATCGACGTAAAAGATATTTTTTATTGTTTTATATGCGTAAACTCAGAGAAGACGCAAGGAAAAGGACCTATGGTACATCGAGGAGATGACCAAGAATATTACAGGTCAAATGAACATAGGTGAATGGGACATCGATGTTATTGGGGTCACTACACACACACACACACATACCTCTACACACCTATACACACACACACACATACACCTAGAGACACAGAGCTGCATCAGCATATAAATAACTTTTGTGAATCACCTGTCGAACGCTGTAATGTTCTTCACGATTTATTACCTGCAGTTGTATAAATGATGGTTACATTTGTTAATGATCAGAAACATACTGGTTTTTGTTCGAGAAGAGGGAGAGGGTAAATCTTTCGATAATGTTTGCTGCATAAAATGGCTACAAGTCATGCCAGGTGTGTTATACCATGGCTGAACTTAGTAACGTTACGTACTTCAGCAATGAGTTATACCGGCTATACAGGTATTGCATACTGTGCATCATTTTTTCGGCTTTTTTACGGGAACATTAGAAGTGATGTTGATATTTTATGCAATAGAAACAGCATTGAAGCTATTGCTACTCAACTCACGGTAGCTCAAATTTTACTTTAAGTTTTGCACTTAAACTTTGGAGCCATTATGAACAATAAGAAACATTTTATACGAGCATCTACAAATAAACTTCAGGAGGAAAGAGTAAACATGGTAACTACTAGATAATTTTGAATTGTAAACAAAAGACGTTCGATAACTTCTTCAGTATAAAGAGTAATTATAAACTTATTAAGCAAAATCATTCCTTACGTCTTGAAGCGCTGCAGTTATCTCTATGCAGGTCAAAATTACCATAAACAACATTCACGTTCAACGCTCTTGCCTTCTCTCAATGAGTCTTCATGAAGCAGTAATAATTTTTCCCTCATGACAATTTCATACAGAAGTTTTGCGCAATTTGCTCACATGCAATCTTCCTTGACACTCAGTTACACATCCTCTCACCGCAGAGTCTCATTGCTCAATTGTCGGCAACAAGTTTTTTCATTTCTTTACTTAAAGAAATCCACTTATTTTTCCAGCATGAGCAAATGCACAATGGGGTGAGAAGTGTGGGTATAATGAGGAGTTGTATTAGATAGACTGGATTAATATGGACTGATATTAGATACGTTGGCAGTAGTAAGAGTGGCAATCGTTAGCCAGGTATACCATAGACTGGTGTGGTAAGCATTAGATGAAGCGTTTGTTTGTCTGGGTATATAGTGAGTGGCATGAGTTAGATCACAATTCCAAGGAATGGTGCTAAATACCCTGAAATATGTAAAATCGAGCGGCATGATTTAGTCTGGTGCTGTCTAGACTTGAAAAGCGTGCTCTGAACAGATGTATTAGAGTCTAGAGTAATTCTGAGTGGCAGAGTTACAATAGAAAATTAAGGAATATTATTGCATATTTTGGTGCCTGTGAGTGCGTGTACAATGCAGTGGTTTCAGCTAGCCATACGTATAGCGCATACTGTAAGTAGTGTGGCATATTACACCCTGATTTGCTACACATTAGTAAAAACCAAAGAATGAACTTCCCGCGCTTTAATTTTGCGTCTAATGGGTTATTATGGTGTTTAATTCTATGGCATGAAAAGAAAGTGGCAAATCTTGCATCCTTCAAGGCCATAGGCTACTACCTATTCAATTCTAATGATGATACGCTTATACGATGCTCACGAGATATATGTACGTACGTGGGCGTCAGGTGGTGGGTACATGAAAGTGATGGACTCCCTGCGGTGACCGTGAGGTAAGGATTATAGTGAGAGTATCTGCCTGTAGGCAGTGCTACTGTGGAGTGGCCGGTGCCGCAGATATACTGAACAGCTATAGTATAGTATGCCACCGTCACTACAGCGCTTGTACAATAATAATATAGGCCACAACAGTTATTAATTATATGCATACAGTAATTCTACCACATAAAGGTAAATGAAATATAGTGATTTATAGACGACCTTATATGCGATTAATTGGTGAACTTGTGGGTGACTTATTCGCGAGTCAAATTACACGAGGTAACATGTTTGTTAATAATAAATAATAGTACTATAACATGTATAATATAATATGATATATTATAATAATTTAAAATAATATGATTAATAAGAAATAAGAAGTTATCTCTCTTGCAATGGAAGTTCTACACCGAAATTGGCGGTCCTGTTCAGAACACCATAATTACTAACTCTATGCAAGAACACATAAAAGAACACAGCTGATCCAGGAGGATTGTACTTTCAAAATATTTCCAGCGCGGTCTCTATCAGGGGAAGCTGAACTAAATAAATCTCTCACACTAAACTTGACTTTGTGAATTTTGTATCCAGAATGGTGTCTATACATCTAGTTTTGCGAATAAACAGTGGTTTTCAAAGAGTAATACAGTGTACTGAGTGTTTATAGACGGGCATGATAGACAAAGAGACAGAGAAACAAGAAGAAGGCGCTCTTAATTCAAACTACATATCTTACGATCATATCTTCACCAAATATAATTACTTGTTCATAATAAAAGCGCTCCTCCGATCGTCGCAATTGTCTGCACTGAATTTCTCTTATAATAGCTGCCCCTAATGTAACGAACGTTCAATCAAGCCCACGTACTGCCCTCAACGATTTAAAATCGAACTGCTGTCAGCGGCCTGCCAAATGTTCACGACCACTTTAAAAAGTTTTTTTATATTTGTGAGGGCCACCTGCAGCCATCCTTTCCCTGTAGAGGAGGTCGGTAGGAGCCATTTCCTAGGCAATATTTCTAAGACTGTCATGACGCAAGAGCCGCAGTCTGGGCCAATGTCTGGCCTTTCCCTGTTGGCTTGCTTGGGCTGGCCTCCTTGCGGTGTCTTCTCTTTCATTTTTTTCTTCTTTTATTCTGTTG
The DNA here is from genome assembly GCA_001587735.2 of Parhyale hawaiensis. Taxonomy (NCBI): domain Eukaryota; kingdom Metazoa; phylum Arthropoda; class Malacostraca; order Amphipoda; family Hyalidae; genus Parhyale; species Parhyale hawaiensis. The sequence continues at coordinate 2,264,920 of LQNS02276621.1, forward strand.
CCCTGCTTTCAACTGTTCCTTCTATTATGAAATTCTCCTTCATTGTATCAAGTACTGTTTTTACATGAAAGTAATTCTTATTTACCAGCACTTGGCCTTTTGTTGTCATTTTTTAAAGCTTGCTCCCCCTTTTTTCTTAAATTGTGTTTTCTGCTCACTGTTGTACCTGGTTCTTCCCTGTGCTGATATTTTTCTAGTCTGTTTCTTTTACTATCTACGCATTTACCCTTATATAGCATTTTATTACAGTTCCGTTGTGTATTGCCAGTTCTATTTCTATATTACGATCCGTTTTCACCTCGCCTTGCATTATCCAATTTACACGAAAATTGAGCTCTGCACTACAGTTCTACCTTCCGTGGCTGTCCAATTTATAGGGTATAAAGAAGTACAGCATCGGTGCCTCACCATGAGTGAAAGAGCTAATGCTTTCCACTAAATTAATTTGTAAGTTAACTCTACCTGACTTAGGCTGTGCTATTTTACTGCAAGGAATTATTCCTCTTAGAAGATAAAGAGGCTGCAGCGAAGGAGCTCTGTCTTTGTAAGATAGGGTTGAGCTATATATATGCATTATGGGGTACTGATGATGTAGCATTTGCTCTCATTAAATTAGATTAGTATAATTTTATTACATGTTGAGACTTTCTGCCTTTATCTCTTGTTATTGTATACCTGCAGTTATATATATATAGATATATCTAAACGTATCACACCATTGTAGGGCCGGTCACAAATTGTGTTTATTCAGAAAGAGAACTTATTCCTATTACCTGACGTTATTCATTCTGTAGGTGGTGTTCATAACATCGTCTGGTCCTCGTCCGAAGTACTTAGAAAAAAATGTTTGAACATGGTAGGTAGTTAGATATCAAAGGTATTTAAAATTTCGAAATGAATACCCGGTTGCATTGTTGTAAATGGTTTTAGCCACATAATTTTAGTTGACGATGTACTTACTTGGCTCGTCTATTTGCTTTTCATATCCTCCGTGTTTTTTTTTTCTACAGAAGATTTAAGGACGATGAGTAGAAGCTCGAAATGTCCATAGTTTAATTGACGCATTTTTACCCGAAAAGGATTATGGAAATTGGTTTGGCTCTCCTATTTGCTCTGAGTTATAATACTGCAGTATGTACGCCATGATTACGTTCAGTTTCGAGCTCGAGTGTGTACTCACTTCTTAAAATGATATATAAAAAAGGGTTAATATATTTCATAAGAACAGATACTCGACAGTAAATGGACTATGAGGCCCATTCCTAAAGTGGAGTCAAGGCCCAGGCTTTGGGCTACTCTGGGTTATGCACATGCATAATTTTATTGGTATGCAACATACAAATCAGCCATCAGATTTCTGAAGTTTTATACTGAGATGTGAACAACTAAACCATATTTCATTTCTGTATAACTTCTCTTCTGTAGCCAATATTGAATAAAACACCCGTATTGTATATGACTGTAAGGTGATTCCATGTAACTTACTTTTGAAAATCAAACTTCCTCAATGTACAAAAGTAATATAGCAAACGATAGGGCAGTTTTTTTGATTTCTCGCATTTTTATTCTCACCATGTATTCCCCAAACAGTTGCTCCAGATAAAGTACAGATGTAGCCACTGCAAGTGGAGAGAGTATATGTAAAAAAAACGGAATTTGTGACAGAAAATACAAATAATTTGTAATACAGAGTCCTAAATAACCTTCCACAAATGATGGAATTACAAGGCAAACACAGATATATATACCGTAAATGTGAAAAAAATTGGTACGACCTCAATCACCCCATTCCCGGCACCAGAAAAAAGAAATCCAGGTTTGAATATCGAAAGGAGCACCGTTGCATGAGAACGCCCCCGACGAACGCTATTCATTTCGCGTACAAAAAGAGGGGCCTTTAAATCAAGTCTTCTTTGACTCTGGAAAGGAGTTCGGCCAGCCAGACCCGAGACTTACAATGGGCGGGCGGAACGGCTCTGCCTCGCTCTTTTAATTGCGATTGCATGGCGTTTCAAACGTTACCGAACGAACTGGGTCACGGAACTGGGCGCGCGCTTCCCCGCAACTGAACACGCACGAGTTGGGCAAAATTGAAAGCCGATATTTGCATCGGCTGCTGGAGTACCAAACCTGATATTGTACGGGCCTTTGCCCGCTGCTGTAGTCTGCTTTTGCAGGAGGTTTTTCTTTTCTTTTAGATTGGCAGTGAAGATACTTCTTCTCCTAATATCTCTAATAAGTCTTCCTACTGCTGATTTTAAAAGTCAATGAGAATGTAATTCTCGCTTGTGAGATTAATACTAAATTAATATAAATTCTGAATAACTCGAAAACTACCAAATTATCAGTATTTGGTAGGGAAATATCGTTAGAGTTTTCACGGAGAGCAAAGGATGCTGCAGTTTTTGACAAATCAAAAGTAACAATTACATTTCTTAAGAGTATCAAAAGGAAAGCAGAACTTGACTGCATGTTTTCTCGACTTACTTCAAAATGAAAGTAATGTAGTCGACAAACAGTGCTATAGGCTAATGACACGTTAACATTTCAATAGCTTATACTATATATATATATATATGTTGCCATGTTTGCTACTTCTAAACTTTGAAATTGAACTGTTTCACAAATTATTTACTGAAGTCTTTATATGTTTTTCACAGTGTAATGTCATTTAAAATATTTCCCAAATAGATCGCGTTATGAAATGAGCAGTGTTTCTTCATTTATTAGCAGCATTTAAGGAGTTCGAACCATTTAACATATGTCATGACTCTAGTTCTCAACTCTTCAATATGATCGGCAGTATGGTCACTGGCTCACCTAGGGCCTGTAAAAACAGGCACCGCAACCGACAGATCGGTACTGGCGACGCGTTCAGGTCTCCAACGGCTTGGGCGACAAGCTTAGTTACTGGAGCATGAGTTTTCTTGGAAAGAAAAAAATTTCATAGAAAGGTTCAGCTACTCTTATAATAACAACAACTAAATAATATTTTATTGCAACCGAAACGCTAAAATATACTTGAATAGAACCTTAAAACTTTTTCAATACAAGAATAATTAACAAAAAATAAAGTACAATTTTAATTAGATCGTGCTACATAAAAATGAATAATTTTCCCGTACCTGACTTACCCCAGGAAATGTGACCACTGTGTGGCAATAAGGCTTGTGGTTTTACCTGACCCACACCGTGCGGTTACAGTTAGAGAAAAGCTGTTGCAGAGACGTTACCTGAGCTTGCAAAAGCAACCGCAAACCCAGACGATATATCCCCCCTTCTGCCACTTGCAGTGAAAGTGTCCCGCAGGGGCTGGTCCTGGACGTGTTTTGGACTTGAGCCAAAACCAGGCAGTCTAAGGAGGAAATAAGTTATATGATAAGTTGTCTCTCTTATATTTCCCAAACATATATAACTCCATAAGTAATTGGAGATTTCTTCTACTTCAAGTGAAAGTGTACGAAAGATGCCCAGTCTTGGACGTGTTTTGGACATGATCCAAAGCTGGTCAGTCTCAGAAAGAGAAAAGGTATTTGGTTTGTTAATCTTCTGATATTGTTTAAACTAAATGAGTGATAATTAATTCTAAATCCCTCCCACTTGAAGCGAAAGTATCCCGACGGGGCAGCCTATGGATGAAGGAAAAAATTGTTCAATTATTTGTCTCTGATAGTGTTAAAAATATACAGGTATAAGCGTTAGTAATTTTAAAGTGTACACATAATGTGGTGACAGGAATCGAAATAGAGAGAATAAAAAGTTCAAGAGGCACTGCAAGAAGCTTGCTATTTCTCCAAGCTACATACATAAATTTGTAGACAGTTTACTACATTTAGTTAGACATAGACAAACAAGTGTCACAGTTTGACAGCCTGTTCAGCATCAAAACTACTCACTATGACGACTCTTTTACGTCGATATTTATAGGTACGCATATCTGTATACCTATATCTATTTGCTTCCAGATAGTTAGATTTTATACAGATATGAGATGTATAGATAGCAAGTCTTGAAAACGTTGCTTGACGCCTGGGCTGGTTCATTTTCACAGATATTAAAAAACTTCTCCAGACCTATTTATCGAGCTCAATAAAAATAAATCTGGACGAGTCTATTAATAGCTGTCAAATAACATGCCTTGTAAGCTCGATATTAGCCAGAGTTCATAGTTGGTGGGAGTTTGTATATAAGATGTTGTTTTATGTGTCTTACTTACTCTATGCAAAGCAAGAAAACATCTTTCTATTTAATGCGGAATGAATGCAGGACTCACTTCAGCGTTTTTCATTGACTCAAGGCCATTAACTTTCAACAAGCTTCGCAATTCTATGGCTTTCAGCACATCCAGTATAGGTATAGTTGTTAGCACTACAATAGGTATAAGCTAACTATAAAATGTATGTTTATTCAAAAGAGCATGACTGTTATACGCTGAATTTTTCTGTTTATGCGGACTTAAGGCAAGGCATTTCTAATGTACTCTTACATTCATGTGCCATTCCGCACCTTGGAGCGATGACCCGAGGGAGCAGACCCCTCACGACCTCAGGACTTCCTACACCGCGTAACCGCCATGCACTTCGTCACACTCAGTCAACGGGAGCTGCGATGTTGCGCGTGTGCCTCAAATTACTGAGGTGGTCCCATGCGCTGACTTGCCTTACCGGGCTGCTCAAAACACCTCTTAATGTTAACTATTACGAGAACATGTCAGCAACACGTGCAGCAACTCATGGCAACCGTATATGTAACTGTGGTGTCCAAGGGTCTTTGGTGTTTGAAAGTGATGAACTTATAGGACCCATGTTATGATTTATGTTAAACTAACGAGTTCCATGATATTGGCGCTACATTATAGAATCATACGCTTAGCCTGCGAGCGGACGATCAGCTACCCACATGCTACCCACATTCGCGGTGTACTCGTACGACTTGCTAACTGAACATGCGATCATAAGTTGACAGTGCGAGTGTACAGTGAGGCCCTGGCATAATCTGGCCTCCAGCTTGAATAAATAGCATGTTGTTAACTCTTAATGAACAAGACCCCACATTGCAGGTACCTAATAAGATTTCAGCACTCGGTACCGACGATATTTTGCGTGAGTATAAATCCCACGCCCCCCTCCATAAAAAATGATTTAAAACTTTTGCAGTGCGACTATGCAGCCTTGCAGGAGCAGTCATATTGCAGTGTGCGCACATCGTCTTCAATGTTACTGACAGAGGAACTACGCTTTCTCGCCATGCTTGCAGGAGCTGTGCTGCTATTCTTAGGCCTCTTCACCCATAGAAATAAATGCCTAATGTATTCTGACCGAACATGTCTGTCGGTGGTCTATAGCAATTTTTTCTGGTAACCGTAGGGCCGTGAGGAAGCGGTGAAGAGGTTTGGTGTCCGATGTTACCCCTTCTCCCCCACCCCCCCAAGTGATATATCGACGTACTTCCAGTGACCACCTCAACATCGGCGAGCGCAAAAGCGAACGCTCCGTGTGGTCAGCTTTCCCCAGACACTCGCATTGCGAAGCGCATTTACTCTGCAACGGTTTACACTGATTCCTATGATACACATCGCTGCCTGCCACTAAAATGATGCCTTTGCTTCTCCGTGAAATGACAGGACCACTGCTGAGCATAGGCTTTCCCCTGATATGCAGTGCAGTGCTTTCTTCTTGCGAACTTTCTTAGCCAGCGCACCGAGTTGTTTGGCTGGAAACCGCAAGTGGGAGAGAAGCTATTGAGCTACTATGGCGTTTCCATCACTTTTCCAGGAATGGTTTATAATGAGCACTTTGGTTCCCTTTGGAATATTAGGTAGTGCGAGTGACCAAAGAGTTGTCTTAAAAACCTACTGCATTATCTATCTATTAATGCACAGTTTGTTGGTCGCTTAATTGGTTGGTCTCTACAGTACATCTGATTTGAAGAATTAGACAGGAGGAAATTCATCTGCTAAGCGGTAAGAGGGTAGTCGCCTAGTCAAATTTTTAAAATATAAGTACTGAAGATAACCAAAGTACTTTCAAGTGCCAGCATAGACCCTAGATTGTACTTGGGTCTCATTTCCATTTGTCTTAGCTTCAAATGCACAAATTGAGAAGAAGACCATCGGATAAAATGGGAAAAATATTCTTGAGAAAAAAGCCAATAATCAGAGTAAGGCAACAAGGTTTTTCGTTGAAGTAATTATTTTCAACTGTTTTTTAAGGAAGGCGCAGATTACTCATGATCTTACTATTTGCTATGACTACATTGCGTCACAAAAACGAAAAATATATTCTAAGGACAGCGTCATGGATACTAAGAGTTGAAGCCTTATTGAGTGCGCTCGACTAGTGTGTATGCACAAGGCAATTGCATTCGTTTCAGAATGAAACACTCGAAACGCATTAACTGACTTCAAGGACATCATTGATATGGAAAAATATAAGAGGTGGCTTCCTCAAATGAATTTTCAGATAATGGGCAAGAAGGCGTGACACAGAAAGCAAATTCCTACCAAGGAAGCTTCCTCCAAGAAAATTAATTGCCGGACACCTACCCACGCTACGGCGACTACAGATATATGTTACAAGGTTTATTTATACTGCAGGGTATCCAATAATGCAGGAAGAAGTCCCACGTGAGGTCATGTTTCACGCGTGTCACTCCTGGAGGCCTCGGCAACATTGCACAGCCAGGCGCTTGGGAAGTCTTCAGCAACACGTCTTCTGCAACACCTTGACGTATGGCTGTGTTGCAGTAACTTCTGTGGTCAGACGCACCTACACAGTGAGCAGCGTCGACTCTCACCTATTGGACAACGGATTAGCTAAAATGTTTAGACTTGACCCCTAGGACATGCACGTGCCTGTTCTGTATGCAATGGAGTTTTGCGGTAAGGAATACTGGTCGAAAATGATGAGAGTTTGTATCATAATTAACGTAGGAGTGGTATTAATGTTAATCAGAAAAACCCGGTGGTACATGAGCGGGCCTGTTATGTACACAATGAAATATTGCAGTGAGGAGTACGGTTAGAAAAAATTATAAAAGGATATATAATAATTAATATAAGAGTGATAATAATATTAATGACAATCATAGTAAATAATTAAAATAATAATAATAGTCATCGTAGTCATCGTAAAAGTTATACTTCTACGCTGGAACAAATTGTTATTAAGTGTACATGCTTGTTGCATAAAAAATGGTCATGACTGCACCGTCTGTAGAGTATGCAAAGCTCTTTGCAAGTTTTCTTAAGCCGAGGCCACACTATACATCCGTACCCACAACTTGATGATATGATGGGGGGCTCGCACGTCGTCCAGATATAAATTTAAACTCGGTTGCATAGATACGGCAGCATGAACGACCTACGAACTGCTTATCCTCGTTTCAAGTTGTGGGTACTAAACCCGAGTGTGGCACCGGCATATCATCGGCATAAATACTATAACAACATCTGAACAGGTGCGATACAGGCACAGTTCTTGAACATCACACTACAATTAGATATCTTGGTCGTCCGTCTTCAGGAGGTACACTAAATATATAACACTCTTACGGTACCGTACTATGGTACAACATTTCCAAGTCGATAAACTTAGGCTTGACAAAAAAAAAAAGACTCCACTATAACCTCCATCCATTGCTTCGTTGTCGGGTATCAACGCATCTAAGCATCATTTTATATCCCACTATATCACTCGATCATTGCATAATGTTGGCCCAATTAAATAAATCATAACTAAATGTTTGAATTGAATAGTTACCCCGCTTCCTCTCATGGTGCTCCATGTTAGGGATCAAAACGAAATTTTCGACCCTGATACTTGCTCCATTCACGTTCATGGTGGCCCCTTTAAATTAATCAAAGCAGCGTTCCAGATTTCAAAGTTTTTTTCTGGTCATGACACAAATTTAATTCCTATTTTGTAGCTGAGGAAGAACACGTTTTCGATGAGGTGTTTCACTGTCGCAATGAAAAGAAGGCAACAATACCATATACGGACAAAGTCGTTTCGGTAAAAAAAAATTGAAAATAGCTGCAGCAAGAGACAGAGAGAGTCATCTGGCCTCTGCAAGGACCAAAGGGTTCCCTTGTCACGCTCGCGACACCATCTCTAATTTAATGAACCTTTAGAAACGTAACGCATTACAGCTAAATAGATGGCTTCATTATTTGCGGGAGACTATATAAGTAAACTATTAAAGAGCTTGTTCTGAAATGAGAACAAAACTGTTGGCTTTCGATGATTATATACTTGAATTGCAGAAAGATAGTATGCTGTGTGATCGGTGAATTTAGGGAGTTGAGTATCCCCAACAGGAATATGCAACAGCATTTCATAATTCAAAATTTCAGCCACCGGAAAAATAAAAATAAATTTTATGAACAGTAGTTCACGAACGGCAAGGATTACTTCATTTCAGTGTGCGCACAACTTCTAGAGTGTTGGATTATGTCGTGTAAACAAACACGAGTATTTTGTTTGAACATTGAGCGTAACGCTGCACTGGCTTTTTTTGAGATAAAACTTGACGCGCGGATCAACTTAAACTTAGATGTCCGAAGCGCTACGAATCTGTTCAAAACTTCTGTTGCATCTTATTTCGAATGGTGAAGAGAGAATAGCAAGAGGTGCTGAGATGATGAAAAATCCAGAAATTTTCTGTGCAAGTCGAAGAAGCCTAGACGCAACGACTGGACCTGATGTTACCAACATAATCATTTTAATGTAAGCCCAGGCTGAACCTCAAAGATGTACAGAGGCCACGTGCAATTTACCTTATTATCAACTCTACTAAAAAAAAAAAACAGAAAAGCATACTTGGATACAATAATGATAAACTGGGACCCAGTATACGGGTACAGTGAAAGTGATTGCAAATGGATTGTGAAAACAAAAAGAAGTGAGACTGGCCCCAACTATCGAAGCGTAGAGACGGCCAGGCAGAAGGGCAAGCGTCGTAAGTAAGAGAGAAGGTCCTGCTGAGGTGAAGGCTTGGAGTTCTAAAGGACTTCTAGGAAGGCAAAAGTCCTCATATTGTTCTACACGCCGGGTACCTTTGTCCATTGCCGTTCAATAGCCAATCTAAGCTGCAAAAAGTTGCGGCTCAGAGTTATTAGAAGTCAATTAAGCTTAGCGCCTTGCTGAATGTCAACCATGCAGTCACACGAGTGGATATTGCTTGTCCAGGGTATTGATAGCCTTAGCAGCTACAGTACATTCGTTTATACTATTTCCATCTTAATATTAGTTACTTTTTTATCATTGAAATAATAAGCTGTGGTACCAGCATTCATGCGATTATAGAACTAAATGGACTTCTTACTGTGATTTGGTAACTCATAACTGTCTCCGTTTCTTAAAAGCAAAGGTAGTTGGAATGAAATTTTTAGAATTTTTTTTCTTTACGCCACTTCTGCAAGTGGTAAATTTTAAGTGAACACGTCACGTTACATGTTAATTTTCTTCTCGGGCTCATTCACTTTGGTGTCAGTATATATATTCAATGAAGCCTGAAACAGAGAGACATTATTCACTTGCGCCTTTGCTCATGTGAGTAATTACAGAAGTGATAGCTGTGCTTGTCGTGGCAATGCAGGAGGAATCCTAACATGCAGGCAATACCAGCAACACGTGTCATGAGATGAGCATGACTATCGTCTTCACGGAGCTCTTTCTCGACCATATTTGCACAGCTGACGACTTAATCGCGCCCGAGAGATAAAATCCATTGTTCAGAGACTGCAATAGCTGCTGCGTTCGTTTGTTAATCAAGCGCGTGAAGTACTTTAATTACGGACCGTAAGTCTTATATCTGCCTGGCCTAGATTTTCTACCTGTAACGGATGACACGTTTTCTGCCGCATTGCGTACTTCAGAGGGAGGTGTTGAAAGTTATTGGTTTTGACTCTGTAATTTCAATTTAAAATATTTTTTGTAGGCATAATAGAACTCCTCAAGAAGAGACTCCCAAAGAGAGAAATTTGAAAGGGAGATTACCGAAACTGAGAAAATCTAAAGAAACGAAACCTGTGTACTGTGCCATCTGTAGCAATATCCGATCATTCCGATGCTTTGTTACGCGATTAGCAAACACGTTTAGTAAAACTTAATTAGTTGTGCATTTAACTATTCAATTATACAACTACACAATGTCCTACATTTTTTCGCACAAGTAAGTAAAGTAACTAATACTATTTAACATTAAATATATACTGCCAGAAGTAGTACCAAACAAATGCTATGTTTTTCTTTTAAAAAATGACATGGCTCAGGAAGTTTGTAAAACGTTTCTCTATATATGGGTACACTTTCAGGGGCTTGGGAGCATAACGCCTTGTTTCATAATGCAAAATATAGTATTATAGTTGATGTTATTGCATCAAGCCTGAAAGGACTATTTACGACTACATGGAATACGTGCACTACATATGGGCAACAACTATATATAGTGCATTTCTTCAGCAAATTTCGAATCGGTAGATTTCGAAGGCAATCAAATCTTCACGTACCAAAGCGTGGCAAACGAACAATCACTGCTAATATCACAACGTTGATTGGCGAAACTGAAATT